>JAAXYX010000004.1:0-179822 GCA_036851915.1 Ptenothrix huangshanensis | reverse complement strand
ACAGGGCTTGAAAATAGGATCGTCAAATCTGGACTGCTCTGACGGAACCAGGACGTCCAGGCTAATTTCAGAAACGCAAAGCAGGAAAGACTACACGTAGGTATTTACTTAAGTAACTAGGTACAATAGTATTTGTAATAGCTGTGCTATGCCAAGAGTGGCACAATCTAACAAAGCTGAATTATCAGGACCACAAATATTGACCAAGTTTTTATTCCAGACAGCAGGTAAATTCAAACTATAAAAATGTTTTTTCAAAGAGTACCCTAAAATTTGAGTACTTACATATATGTACATGTTTGCGTTTAAATAAATATCCTTGCTCACACAACTGCTTAAAGGGACACGAAATACAAAGTGAATTAGGGAAGCGATGATGGCTGATGATTGATAATTGATTGGATTCAATGTAGCTCCTAGCTTTACCACATTATGATTACGCATGCATTTAGTTATCTTTAATGGCAGTGGAGGATGTATGTGTCGGACTCTGCAATCAGTCAGGAAGCAGTCGTAAACGATTTCACTTTAAAATCTAAACATCTTGGACCTTTTCCCCCTTGTCAAGATATATCTATGATATTTTGTCCACTACAGTCACACTATCTTCTGACCTAGTCTGGTCCGGTTCGAATGACTACAAACTCTGGTTCCACACCATTTTAATAATGTAGTATTTGGCAACAATGGGTTAGGCCAAGTGAGTAAGCCTCAATAAATATTTCGATTACTAGTCATTAAATCGAAAGGGTCAAATCTTGTGCAGTCGCTGGACAGAGTTCTGGGTAGGAAAAGATATTCCGGCTCCTCTCAAGAACGTAAACCAGTCAAGAGAATAGGCGATGTAAAATTATGAGACAATGCCTTTTATAGTTTTCCAGATTCATGAGAGAGTAAGTATTTCAATACCATTCGTTTGTACAATTTCTTGCAGGTAATTACCATGTAGTATTTTATATGAGTTGTTCCTTTGTGAACTATGGCCAATATATCAAACAATGTACAACTCATAACTACTTATGGAGCAGCTGAACAAAGCAACTATACAGTTAAATAATCATAGGCTCGAAATTATGGCTACGATGAATTATATTAATTATATTCCTTTTACGGATTTATGGAGCTGGTCTTGTTCAGTGACATCAAGGGCCTTATTAATAATGTATTATAACAATATAGTGCAAGTGCAAACCATGTTAATTTTCCTCGATTTTCCTTAAATGCAAACATTTTTAAACATCAATTGCGACTTTGCGTTTCTATTTCCGTTGATTGAGTACGTAGGTGATACATAGCTAGAATCTTAGTCTGGATTAGATTGCAGCAATGGATTCAAACTGATGCGAGTACCTACACAAATAGTTACACAAATAGTAGCTCCCTTTTCGTACTTGAAATCGCGTTACTGTGGCTTTTATGCAACTATTTTCAAGTTAATTACCTACCTACACACGCTGGAAATTTTCCTGGGCTATCGACTACTTCAAATTGATTCGAATTTTATTGAGTTAGCAGTGTATTGTATTTCCTTGCTTACATTCGTACTGAATTCAGCGTTTGGTGAACTCAGTACTTCATGTTAGGTGCAGAATTAAGACTGATATACTCATAAGATTTTCTGTACCTGTGAACTTATAGTGTCAAAGTCAAATTTACTTATGGAAGGTAAAATAATTTGGTGGTTGCTGGAAATTCTGTAACCATTCCCATTCACTATATTTAATAGATTTTATCATCTCACGACCAAAACTGGTTTTGTTGGGTTTGAACTTTGGATTTTTATCGTGTTACCCAATGTATTGAAGCTTATTTTTACTTTTAAAAGAGCCTAGTAAAAAATTATATGAAGGCTACTCAGATCTGATTAGGAACTTCGGCCCTTAAGAAATGTTTCTAATGGTTACTTCTAGCATTTGCACATGGCACGCACGGTTCTTTCTGAAACCCTCACACTTGCACGTAGACCATTATACCTACCTATGAATTACAGGAAAAATCATGATGCTGTGGCTTCCAGCTTTTCTTCGTCGAATTCCTTTGTGTGCATACCTGAAGCTCAACTAATCTTTATCATATTCCCGTATCAGGATGCCTACTTTGGAGTCGAAACTTGACAAGGTAGCGTAAAACTTCAAACGAAATTCTCCATGCAGTAACATTATTGTGTATGTAATAGCTACGATGCAATTCGTTCTTAGCCTACATCTTTACCAGTAGAACAAGTACAGGAGTTACCCTGCAATTATGACATGATGAGTAAACGGATGCCTGTACCACTAGCCATTATCCAAGACACTGCAGAATCTGCTCTGGTACCACACCATAACTGCCATGTGAAGTACATAACTTGCCAGAAACTTTGTAAACGCTCACTGTCTGAATTACATGATTAGGTACAAATAGTGGATAGGTACACACAAGCGTATCCCGTATTAATCTCATCGTTTATTTAATCGTCTGCCAGAGTGATTTAAAAGTGTGTGCTTAGGACTGATAGCATGTGCGAATAATTTTCGAGGGTATCTAAAATGTAGTGCTACAATATCTTTGTAAAGGATCATAATTAAATATTCTTATGACAGCTCCTAAGACATGAACTGATTAAGATGCGGTGTAAAACCTATTCAAAGTAGCTTGAGTAGCATCCTTTGTATTTTTAGCAAAGATTTCCGGCACTAATCACTCGTGTAATTCAAGTTGAACTAAGCTGAAAGTTGTGATAACATATTTTCACAAGTCGTAAATTTTAAAATGCTAACGAATGACAGTAGTAAGGATATTGGAATTAAATCGGAACTACCATTAACTGGCGACATGAAGATATTTGACGTAAGTATGTTTCACTTTTGAGCAAATACGTACGCAAAAGCAGCCATCGCGAACACAAAGTAGTTTAGATGAGAACTAGCACGATCCGTACGTCGGTCTACACGCAGTGCCAATCTTAGCAGCTAGCAGCATCTTCTCGTCGCTTCGGTGGCTCCAACAAATCTTAGAAACCAATAAAAAAAGAATTTTATCTGAGACAGACGGTAGTCGTAAAATTTTTAATGAATTGATATTTCCATTCATTTTTCTTTTTCTTATAAATTATTTAATCAGTTGTGCTTGAAGGTTCACCAAATCTAAAAGTTAATCACTTTTCTTGGTTTCCGTGCATTTGCATTTGCATCACATGTTATGTTGTCCGATACATGGGCAATTAGTACATGTTCACAATGTCTTGAACATGTCCAGATATGCGAGCAGAGTTAGGACAGTAGCAAAATACACAACACGCATGCATGTGTGAAGTAATGGAGATGGAACATTAGCCAAGTAAATACATGGGCACATTGCAAATATTTCTCGTAAATACCGCCGAAGTTGTTATTAAAACTCTAGCACTGTATAATACTACGTAGAAAACTCACTGTAATCATTTTAGAGAATGCATGAATGTGTGTTCTTATCTGTTTAAATTCCGAATTATTCCCAATCAGGAAAATACTGGATATTTTCCTTAGTTCAAGTAGAGACAGTGACAGCTTTCTCCCTGCACGGACAATTGCAATAGTGAGTCGTTCAACCTTTTCTACCTTTATTCAAGTATCATCGGAGAAGAAAATACACGAGTTGTATCGTTTACCTGTTGTGAAACGATCTAGAAAATCAAATCAAATCATGATGAAAAGAACCTGCTCTAGTAAATTGAACTTGTAAATCCAGACCAAAAAGTGGATTGGATTGTTTGGCTTAAATTTCAGCAGGCTTCCCATAAACCTATCCAAAATCTACTTATCCACCTATAATATACATGTCCATAGGTCCGTAGCTCACAGCCCTATGGAGTTGAACTACCGCAGCATAACTTGGAAGGAGGTTGTTACAGCATTTACCGAAGATATAGACTCACGTTTTTGAAGGTTAGAAATCAGAATTTGGAATAGATAGCAAAGACTAGAATCAGTAATGCCAGTATAAAATTCAAAGCCCTTTTACTCGACTTCATTACAATATGTAATTTGGTAAAAGCTTACAAGTTTCATTTCTCAAGCAAGTTCTTTTATGGAAGATTTTGCGACCACATGGAAATTCTATCTATCTACAAGGATGATTTTGCTCCCCAAAATAAAAAAAACCTCGGAAGAATGGTTGTAAATATTTCGCAGAGTGAGTCAATTATCTCGCATGGGCATTTGTTATTGGGAATGAGGCAATTTGTTAAAGCACGAATGTACTCCTCCGGATATACAATGTAGATACCTACTTAAAGTCGGATATGTGCCGATGGGAAAGATGTCGAGAGAGACGGAGTGAGTGGAGAGAGTGAGACTGTGATGACTTTTTAGAGCATAAAATAAAGCTCACAGGTTGTTCGACGCTCGACTGCGGACATGAAGAGGAGCACACACACATTGTATTGTGTCCGATTGAGAGTGTATGAAGCAAGTGTTTAACTCATAATAATAATGATATAAAATTTCGATTCTAACCAGCAATGACGGTAGTGTCAGTTCCGTTGTGTGGAAATGAAAACGATAATATGTCGGGCGTGATAAATACGCATCCGAGATGGTCCCCTCTGTGATGTGAGTGAGAGTTAAATGAGATGTGATGGATTGACGAGGATCATTTTTTGTCTGCTTATGCAAGATGAGCAAAATGATTGTGTCATTGGATTAGATTGGTCATAAATAATACTATAATAAGGAAAAAAACCATCGAGGTCAATTGCCAGGATGGCTTATTCTGGTGGCAGACTCACCAGCGTACATAGCTGGCAAATATACTAGGAGTAGACAGTGTGCAGGTCTCTGCCTCTGCCTCTGTGTGCGGGGGTCGGGTCGGGTGCCCAAGTCCATCAAAATCACTGCACAAAAACTCCGCGTATCGACGAGACAACAGACCGTTTCCAGTTCACATAGCCGCAGTCAGTCAGATCGTAAAACTTGAAGCTAAATGAAAAAAAAAGTTATTATGTAGGTTTGGAGATACCGTAGATATTTCGAGTATAATCATTATCATGATGATGACATCGTGAGGGCTAGTATATTCGACATTTGGTCAAGCCAAGCCACACTACTAGCCAACTACTAACTACTCATGCATGGCAACGGCAACCAACAAAATGCTTAAATCTACGCGACCAAACTTGCACACTCCCTCAGAAGCCACTTAACTATTTTCCCTACTATTTAACATAACACATAAATTACGCAATGACTCACTACAAAACTGCAATGTTATTCATGAAATGATGTGTATTTATATACAAGTAGGTACTTGGGCGTCTCTGCCACTGCCGCCTCTATCACATCTAATCCTCATCTCTTCTTTCAGTTTTTATTTCCAACTATGCAGCGTGGATACGTAGCGGTTGAGTGCTTGTGATCATCCAAAATCTCCACATGGTGATGCGAACAATAAAATACTCAATAATCTTTAACCACCAACCTTATGTTATGTAATAGACGATAAAGTATTTGAACGCAACAATATTCGAAAGCAAAGGAAAAACCTACAGCCTCTTCGCTTCCAACTCTCAGCTTCCAATGAAATCCTCATTCGCTCGCTTTGCCCATTAATCATTAAGAATACTCGTCTCACAAATTAGCAATGTCTATAAATTAGTAAAAAACTACTTTCCGTTCCCTCAGTTCCTGCATTTCGTTTAGTGCAGTATTTCTTTAGTGTTGTAAAAAGTACTAAAAATGAAACAATCCAATTCAAAGCCACTTCCACTGAATTTACTAATATTATATTTTAAACCGCAAATACATCACCACCAATTACCATTATATCGACCGTAATTACATAATAATTATTATTATTATTATAGTCCTGTCGAGATTTCCATGCAGCTACGTACGAGCTGGTTGGGGCTCATGGATGCTGAGTAATTACAAGATGTATGTGTGTATGTGTGGAGAAAAATGAAGGGAGGAAGGACAATAGGGAGTCTGTCCATGTGCACCCAGACCATATGATCGAGTGGTGGTTGGTAGTTAATGGCTGTGTAGTTGTAATTTAAATTATAATTAGTCATGTTGCTACTCAAAATATTTGTCAACTCAAGTGACAACATGATCGCATATACGTTTACAAACTTACTTTAGATGATAATATTGATACGAATTTAATTAGGCGTGCAATTTTAGTTTGACTTGTCGTGCTGCATGTATCCAGTAGGTCAGACGACAGACGTCATGCAAAATTATACGCCAGAGCAGGTACACAGGGGAAATGTGAACTCCTACGATGACCCTTTCAGTTTTCACCATGAGCAAAAAAACATGCATTTATTGAAGTACAAGCACATCATTTAATATGATGCTTCTTCGATTCCTTCTTAGATTTCGATAACCTATGAGATTTCGATATTTCCTCTCAGACCTATGAACGAGCTTAATGGTCTGACTGGAATTTAAAGTGTTTCCAAGCTTGGTTTTCAAATGATTCCAACTTGTTTCTGTGCTACATACTTTACCACACACACTCTCACCGCATCATCAGGATATTGTCTGAAATGAAGTATTACTCGGATGCACATATGCTGAGCAGATTTATTCGGAACGAGAGGAAAAGAATTCCTGGCTTCGGAAACCAAATAAATCTTTCTTTTCCCGACTTTCGTAATAATGGCATTTATTTTCATTTGGATTTCCGTGAAATTCCATGGGTGATTCATCTGGTCTTTGTTCCAGTTGTTAAACTATCAAGTGTCTTGGATTGCTTCCCACGTGGAATTCAAATATCTTGGGACATAATACACAATACCTCTATTATGCACTGAGGGGGACTTTTCTGCTTTTCTCACTTATTCTTCATTACTTTGTGGTTGAAATCATCAAATCCATTTCCCTGACTCGTCTGTTTGAAATTCTCAGATGGATCTGTATAGTTTTTATGTCACGGTTATTCTCTTCGCCACAAAGCTCTCTTTCTCTCTCACTGAGTCAAATAACGATAATAAGGTTCGTGTTCGATAAGCTTTCGAGCAGCCCGGTTAGAACACACGTAAAGAAAGAGATCTCATTTAATTTCAAAGGAAGAAGTATACTTAAATTTAATAGGCATTGAGTAAAGATAGAGTTGAGCAATGCAACTGATACTGATGAATAATGTATTCACGTTTCAGCTCATTCATGTACATGTGAGCATTTCGTTGAAACTTTCAGAATGGCTTTCCTGCTTTTTCTCTGCCCATAGGAAAAGGATTCCGATTCGGATTCGTGGGAGTCATAGTCGGAAGAAAGACATTGTCAATCGAGATAATGGCATTGAGAAAAAAGAAAAGGAAAAAGGAGAAAGAGTGGATAAAATGAGGTATTTGACAGTCAGAGGACGGATGGACGAAAACGAAGAGGGGGAGGCGATAGAGGCAAACAAAGGAAGAAGATGAACAAGTGAAGAAAAGGGTCACATGGAACTGGGAGTTTGTCGAGATAACGGAAAAATCGACACTGCGAGGTCCCTTTCTCTGCTCTCTCTCTCTCTCTCCCTCTCTCCAGCCTACACTCTACACTACATCGGAAGCATTATGAATGTAGAATTTTAACAGGTTTTTGGGGCAAAGAACAACAACGTGGCAGTATGGAAGTCAGTGGGAGATTCGACGAGGACGGAGATAATGAGAAAGCGCAGTCTCCTCCGCTATCCGTATCCCTTGCCCTT
The DNA here is from genome assembly GCA_036851915.1 of Ptenothrix huangshanensis. NCBI lineage: Eukaryota > Metazoa > Arthropoda > Collembola > Symphypleona > Dicyrtomidae > Ptenothrix > Ptenothrix huangshanensis. The sequence goes on along the minus strand of JAAXYX010000004.1, from coordinate 172,166 downwards.
GTGCTGGAGTCAGAGAAGCATCTTACAATATAATATTAGCTTTTCCCGCGTGGCCCCACTACGAATGCTTCCTCAGATTTCCGACGTCTTCCCAGATCCACTGCAACTATAGCTCCAGCTTCCAGCTTCTTTCGACTCCAGTCGAATTCATGTTCCTGTCGGCATCAGTTCTCTCATCTTTCTCCTCTCTTCTCTTTTCCACTCTTTCCTCTCATTTTCCGTTCCCTTACGTTCCATTCCATTACCACAGCTAGGTTGAAAAGATAGAAAAACCGAGTTCAGGACCAACTTCCAACAAGCTACCGACTCACTGCGTGAGCACCTCACGCAGATACCGACTCGATCTTTGTTCTCAGACTCTGTCCTGGTGGTACACGTAGACAGAGTCGAATACCAAATTTAAAACCATATAGTAACTCAGGGCAAATTCCTATTGCATTCTGCATAATCGACACTCTGCAACCTACACACACATAAATGCACACGCATCAACTCATTCACACGCACTTTACTCCACCATTCATTGCTTCTGCTCGGATCTAGAACAAAAAACTACTCATAGGAGTACCGCGACGGGACACGTACCAATAATCTGCATCACACAGTCCCAACTTGATTGTCACAATCTCAATCAGACCGACGACGACATGTATAAATATATTATTAAATATTATATCCGTAATCCTTAGGTAGGTACCTTTTATGTGGTTTGTGGCGAGAACATTATGCCCTCGCAGAGGAATAGTAAATAGTTTGCCAACTCTGTTATTGTTATAGACCGCGTACATCTATCGCCCATAGCATAGTCAGTGTAGTGGAGAGAGCGAGCACATGTTTAAAATACATAGATTCTTCCATTAAAACAAGGGAACATCTTGAATCTGCTTGTAGGTTGGTGGGCAATATAGAAACATACTTCCTGTAACTGCCTCTGCCTCTGTAAAGCCTCTCCTTGCTAGTTGTATGAACATACCAAGTCGATAGGAGATTACATGATGGTTATATGGGAGTAAATTCATCTTCCATTTGAGGAAGAGAAGAAGCCGCTGGACACTCTTGAGCCAAGCAAGTAGCAGGGTCTTCTAGGTTATATATATTGCACGCACACATTTCCTTACTCACTGATCCTTAATCATTGACTTTCTGCACACGAACCAGCCGATCAGTCGCTCACTCGTTCTCTTTCACAAAGTACTTATTACTTACAGCTCGGATCTGTTCCTCCAAACACAGTTGTTTTTCTCCTTTTTTCCCTTCTTCCCATCAACCTTGCTACACATCATCTATATTTTTCTGGATGCACACGTTGTGAGGAGTTTGAGAGTTCTGTCAACAACAAAAGCAAAAAAACATTTTTTTCAACTTTCCTTCGAATTTTTCTTATTCATACACTAAAAGAAACTTTTTTCCCTCGTTGCATTGCATTTTTTCTTCTCTTCTGTACGGTGTGGTGTGACGAAAGAAAGGAAAGGAAGGGAAAGGGACGGAAAGAAACGGAAAGGAACCGTCAGCACAAACTTTTGATTGATCCGTATACAGAAAAGGAAATAAGCAAGAGTTGAACTCCTGCCCAAGGTAACCAAAACTTTTTTTTACTTGTACGCACTTCCCACAGTATATAAATTATACAATGTATATAAAACACTACTTTATTGTTCAGTTTTAAATTAAAATTCCTGGCACTCGACGACTCTAACCTAGTTGTCTAGTTCCTTGTGGCCTGCTCTATTTGTATCTCCAGTTTGTAACTTTTTTTCAAAAACTTTCTAAAGTCATTCTCAAACTACAAAACACATTTTACCTACAATTATTACCGTGTGACTTACACACTAATTTCCTCACTGCTATAGTTTTGTTTACAGTCTCTAAACTAGTGTAAAGTAATTATTAGGTACATTTGAGTCAAGAAAAGTAATTCGATAGGAATTAAGTTGATGTCAATTTCCAGTTGCGTATCCTAAACAATGTTCCGCAAAGCAGTCCGTAAGTACGAGTACCTAAGCGCATAAGCAGCTAAATCGCTGAGATAGGTGTCTAATCGTATATACCAGTAACACAGAGATACAGATATACAGCTATTTTTGTGAAGCTTTATGATTAGAATATACCGAGTACACCAGCATCCAAGTTTGTGATGAGTTGCGAGTTTTGCGAACGAGTGCCTGTCCGCATAAAAGAGTGTAGTGTACTGTACAGAACGTTTAATTCAGCTACATAGATATAGCTGAGTAGCTATGAGCAAGTGATACACTGAGCCTGAGCTGGGTAGACCTGATATGGAAATTTTATGGAAATTCAACAACGGTTCCCCCCTGAGTCCTGAGAAAGTACGAACACTGTTCTAATAAATATTTAATGTTCAAATCCGTTTTTAAGACAAAAATAATGGAAGAAAGTTTCACCATTGACAATCATTTGAAGAACAAGAAAAAGGTTCAAGGAAAAAGTCCCATCATCTTTTGGCGTCACTGGCGTCAGTGTATTCTGTCCTCTGGCCATACATACGTACAGGCACAGACAGATGTACCTGCTTATCTTGAGATAAAAACCAAACCATGTGAGAGAGTTAGACGTTTAAGTTGAGTAAGTCTAAGAGGCTTTGGTGTGTTGAAAAGACGTGACAGGAGACGGAGAAAAAAAATCGAGGGAAACTTTCGACACATTTCATCCTCGCAACAGGTTGAGGTTTGAGGATGATGAGAATGAAAGAGAGTTGGAATCTGGATTTGAGAGGTTAGTTGCTGGATTCTGGTGTGACACGATCTCATCCTCAAGCATGGAGTAGACTGCACCTTTCTTTCCATTTTTTTTATATTAGCTGCATAGAAAGTTCAGCAAGGATTAACAGAAGCACAGATGATATCTTGAATGCTTCAAACCGTCCAGTTACTGACATGACCAAAGTACATTCCTATGCATTCAGATAAAATTGGATAATATCATCACTTGATCTAAGAAAAACCTCTCGTCCTGATTACGCTTTAGAAAATCTTCTCTCTTCAGATCTCAAATTGATGGCTACTAAAAAATTCATAAGCCTCTTCGTATTTTTCCCTCCGTGAGTGAGAAACGCTGTATTTTTATATGCCCACATTCCTCCAGATGAGTGTGAACAGGTGTCGTATATTTTAGCTGAATCAGTAGTCACTACATAGCAGTCGTCCTACACAACGTCAGCTTCCAAGAAAAACAGTGAAAGGATTGAGATCAACTCATCTGAATTCGAATCGTATCTTAGATGCTTGAATTTAAATAGATTTCCGTTGCGTTAGCGTTACCATAGTTGTCGTCTTCATGTATATATGTTGGGTAATGGGAAGGCGGAAGTAAAGTTTTTAGGTATATTTTCTACCTGAATTTAGGTATCGTAATTTGGCATCTGGATCTCCAGGAGTATCCAAGGAATTGTGTAAATACGTAATATCTAATTCCAGGTATGAACTTTCCTGTTAATTCCCTGTAGACTCAAGATTCAACCTGACAAGCTGTATGAGTAATTGATATTGCTTTTGTTAAAACTGCGTACTGCTCCGGAGTATACGTTTGTATTACTTTGTATGTAAGTACGAAGGTACCTACCTATATAATTAGGTGTATCCATAGGAGTCATAGGTAATGGGTATAATTATTTAGGAGGTGAGGAGGATTTTCCGAGGTGACTACGAAAATTAAATTCATCCAATTAGGGGAATTAATTATTTCCCTTAGCCCTGCGTTCATGCAATTACCGAATTTCTTACAGTCACGGAGAAATTAGGATATAATGGATATCAACGTACAATATTGTGAGAAGATAGTTATCACACCATAACTATAATGATTATGTTCATAAGTCTTACAGAGTTAAGTTGGTTGCAAATTTCTTCCTCTACAAAGTGACTTTTAACGTAAGAACTGGAACGTAGGTGTGTACATAGCTTCAAGAATACTAATACTCCTCCTGCTGCTATACTTCTTCCCTCTTCTACTATATCATGCTCAAAAGTAATTTTGTGATATAACATCATTTCAACTTGAAGTTGCATAATTATTTTCAACAAAATTTCGGGCTACTATGCAGCAAGTTTCTTACAGGTAGTTTATATGCACTAATGGCGTAGGAAAAAAGTTGATACACGTTAGTACCTATCTACCTAGCTAGCTCCTTCAATGTGAGTAAATTCAAGTTATGAATTTCTATAAAGGTGTCATCAAACTATCCAGGTACTTACTACTTTAGCTTTGGCCTTTGTTAGTAACCTTGTAGGTTCGGTATGTAGGTAAGCGGAACAGGTAATTAGATGTCTAGATGTATTTTATATAAACTACCCGGCTGCTTACCCTAACTGAATTTCTTCTTCCCTACTCTTGCAATATGGCTATTGTTCCTCGGTATTTTTCAACTTGTGCAACTTACACATGATCTACATAAATGCTCGTCTTCAAAAATGAGTAATAGTTATTGTGACTTACATACATAAACGTTTACTATGCATACCTTTCCTCCAGTTATGACAATAGTGCATCGGGGATTGTTTTAAGATTGAACTTTTTACAGTGTAGGTAGTTAGGTGAAGAGATGAATACTTCCTATCATTTATAAGTATAGATTTTTCAATTTAAAATTTCTGCGCAAATTCCAACTTGAATACTTTCTATTATTATTGGTGGAAAGAACACAATAATATTTGTATGCAAAGTTGAAGCGTGAGTAAGTTTGAGGCATGTATCTTTTTTGGGTGATAAATAGATTAGACATTTCTTCGCTTTCGCTTATTTACAAATTCGACTTGTCATGTAGTGCTGTCATGTGTTAGTTTCCTTGTCATCAAATCGTCCGTACCAGTCAACATTGTTTGAAAATATGGAACGTAGTTTCCGACACGCATTTTAGGTGCACTGTCTGCGAGCGAGGCTAGGTTAATATTGATGCCTACCTATAGATACATAATATAATTTATAATAGGTATATTGAAGCTGAAACCATGGAAGCTGTTGTTGGTAGCAAAGAGTATTCATTGAGAAGTCAAGAGTATCAGCTCTGTCATATCTGTTTATTGTAGTACGTGTACGTGTAAAGGTTAACTTGATATTTCCCTTCAATTGTCAAATCTCCTCACCCTCCCCACGCTATCACAAAGTCATGTGGAATGCTATGTATCTCCTCATCTCGTTTTTGTGTCTTCCTGGAAAGCTATAAGAAGCATGAGTTAGTTAGTTGTACGTCTTCCTAATTTCATCCCTTTGATGTGTGGTACATGCGAATTTTTTGTTCAAATTCTACATCCATTTATTTAAATTCCAGAAAATAACGTTTGCCGACAGCATGAATTCATAGATGCAGAGTAATTATATACACGGATATGACAATGTACAATACCTACACATAGGGATGAATAGTGAAATGAATAATGGAGCGGGCACAGACAAGTCAAGCCACTGTTAGTTCTAGATGAATGATATAAGGCTATATCTATACACACAGTACATTTTCTATTTAGGTTGCTTCCTAGCTTATGGTAGGATGGTATCTGTACTAATAATGGTGTCGACAACTTAAAGATAGCCCTTGTTATATGAAATGCGTTCGTAGAGAAAGGAGTTGCATGCACTTCCAAGTAAACGCCGGTATACATAGCTGATTAGATTTAGATTCCTATCCGTATGGAATGTGAACGTGAACTTTGTGGATCGAAAAGTGCCCGAATGAATAAAAAAGATGCATTATGAGGGAGTTGGAATATTAGGATTTGGCAGCACGTACTGCTCCTCGGATACCAAATGACTAAATGATTGAACTTTGATCATGATATATTTTGCAAGATAGAGAATGAAATGGAATGCTGACTGCGGACAGGGAAACCCGGATGTAGGAGACTTGTGCGAGAGCAAGAGGAGAAGATGGAGGGAGAGAGCGGGATGGGAGTTTAGTAGGGATACGGACGTACATATGTGGGATACTTTAAAGTGCCTACTTGAAAGACAAGGAGTATGACTGGAATATTCCGATCCACGTATACCTATAGAGATATGATACTTGAGTTTCTGAAAAGAAATTAAGACAGAAGGGAAATGATATTGGTTGTTAGTTTGCTCCACGTTCCTTGTTTGATCTTGTGTGTAGTCGTCTCTCCAACTGATTCCAGTCTATTCATAGTTGGCCAAAAGCCTAGCTCTTGGCTGGTCGTTGTTTCGGTCTTTGTCGTTGGTTGAAACTGATAGCAGTGGGTAGTTGGTTGTTAGGAGTTTAGTGAGTTTGTATGTACGCGGTGGTGATGGTGCTGTTTATCTGATGATTTGAGTTTTGGGTGTTGGACAAGCACAAGCGAAAGAGACATAGAAGTAGGGAACTATGGAACATAAGAAACAAAGACTGGGACTGTGAAGTGTAGAGTCAAAGGGGAACTTATCACATCGAATGAGATGGTAAAAAGAGTTCCAGTTGTGACAATGTACTTTTCACCGCTCAACTGATCATTCTCATGATATGATACATGTGCAAATCTCTCTAATGAGGATGTACTGGTGATATGTCAATGATCCCATCTTCCCATCATGATGTATGCCTCTCATAGCCTACTTATGCTCAGGAGTAATTCCGTTCTTTCAAGGGCATGAGCTGCCAATCTCTCACTGACGTTCCTATGAATTCAAATCTGGCCTTTTCGGAGTCAGTTAGTCAGACAAATCAAACCAAACTAGAGCAAAGCAAGGCAAATCAAAGTAAAGCAAACCAAACCAAGTCAAGCAAGCCGAACCATGAGATAGATAGAGAAGAGAAGAGAAGACTACATTCAGGATAGGCAAAGAGAGAGAGAGAGAGAAACAATAAATTCCTAACTTGCTCATTCATTCAAATAGAGACGAGACGAGACGTGACGAAACTAAATGAAATGAAGTTCGAGCGACCCTATCTCTCCCGCTCTGAACGACTGAACAGTACAAATGGCGAATAAATGCTAGAAGATGAAAACAGTTACATTTATCAAGCACAATGTAATCTCCGTCATTGTTTCATCTCATCAACGACGACACCAGAGAAAGCAACAATTCTATTATGAATGCTGTCCTATCTCACCACAAAATTATTACTTAGTGTCATCGAAATTAAAATCATGGTTAGAATTGATGCTCAGTCACAAACACCACTAGTTTAGCAGTTTAGTCGTTTTTGTCGTCTATTCCTTTATTGCTAAATGTAAGTAGAAGAGCGTAAATACCACTCATATTTTTATACTCTCATCCCTCCATAAACTGTCTTCAAACGACACTAACACCATCCCCAATCATTCTGTAAAAGCGGCTGGAATTTACGTGTCACGGGTCGACCCTCTGGTCAGTCTTTTTACGCTCAATATAGTACTGGACAGGAGAATGGTTTTCGAGTACAAGAGTAAATAGTGAATGCATAAAATATTGAATAGTGGACGGATAGCAATGAACTTATGAATTTCCTGAAGAGCCTTCAATGTCTATCCTCTCTCTCTCTCTCCTTTTATCTTGTCTCGTTCTTTCTCCATCGATGTCGTTTAATATCGTAGCTGAAGTTGAACTAATAAAATGAGGAAAATCGGTGAAATTTCCAAAACTTTCTCTTCCTTTTCCTTCCCAAGAGACTGTCGACTGTGAACTGGAGACTGGAGATCGTACACTCAAACTGACTCTTGGTGGCAGGCAGGATGTAAGAGGAGAGTGTATGAAGGCGCCTTTAGTAGGTCGTTTCCATGCCTATAAGTCTGCTGATCTTCAGAATTTCCAGCTGTACACGGATACTCTTTGGTTGCTGCTGTTGCTCTTGTTCCTCGCAAATAATACCTTCTCAAACCGCTTCTTTCCCATCCAACAGACTCCACGCTCAAGTACCAACATTAATTATGAAACCCAATGTAAAATATAAAGTCCCACACTATCCTTTTACCCTAGCCTTGTTTTGGGCTCCACGTGCACCTACAATACGATCCAGAGACATGATCTAACTTTATAGTATTCATTTCATTCTCACGAGTTATTGTTGTCCCAGGAAATGATACTGTGCTCTACAGTGTGGTTTTCGGTGTCGATGATTTACTGTATTCTGGCTTGTTTTGGGGAATGTGTAATAGCTTGTTCGTCTCGGAGAATTCACTGCTCATGTTTTTCTATTTTCTGCAATGGCAAGGAATAGATGAAAACAATAAAATAGCTGAGTAGGTACTTGAGCAAAATCTATAGGTATAGAGGACATATTGCTGAAGAATTTATAGAGGATGTGCATGTATGTAATAATTATGTAGGTAGGTAGGTAGTTTTGCATCTACGAGATGGAAGGAGAAAATGAAAAGACCACAATCTGTTTGTTCCTATACACGTTGCTTGGTTTGCTGGTAGATACCTATGTGGCTATATGCACCGTCTCCATTTATATTTATAGTCGTGGAATATGAAATGGTAAGGATGAGCTTGAAACAATGGGCTGAGAAAAGAGAAAGGCACGAGAAGGCATTTCAGCGTTCTGGTCTTGTGGTTGTGATTGTGCGATCACAAGAAGTGAAGAATCCACAAAGTTGAGAAAGAAAACATGGAAACAAAAAGGAAAAGGAAAACGAAAGGAAAACGAAAACGAAAACGAAAACGAAAACGACTTTCCACATCAAACTTGTTCGTACAAGTTTGATCGAGTTGGTTTCCTTTTTTACATGGCTGAATACCACGGGATGAAAGCTGTATGACAAGTGAATGAAATACTTTTCCAACCATCTCCATCCATCTTTTATAGTTTACAGATTTACAACAAGTCTTCCGCACATACATGTCTACTTCTACTATTCCATTTCCTCCATATTCTTCATCTTTGTTGTATCATTCTACACGTAGCAACCTCAGCATGAACGTGTGTACATGCAGGGAAAAAATCCTTTGCGAAAATCTAATGCTTCCCACTTCAATGTGACTTCTGGAATTGTCATTTTTCTTTACTAAATATCCTAACACCTCTGTATAGTAAGAATGCTCACGTTTTTTTTCTCTTGCATGTTTTAACTTAGAACTGGTTTTTTATTTTATTCGTCACGGTGACGGCATATCAGTTTGTTCTAAAAACAATTGCAAGATTCCAACACACATTTTTCGGTAAAATTAAAACAAAACTTCAAATCTCGAATTCTCCATTGTTTTTAAATGCTTGAACGTAAAGCGTAATATCCCAGTCAATTTTAGTATCAATCTCGGGCCCAGCCCGCAAAGTCGAAAAGTGTTGATTCTCCTGTGTTCTATTACTAAACAAATCACTCATCATCATCAGTTTAAATTTGAATTTATTTACCGATACTTATTACCTGAGGGAAGATGGCAGCGGTGGGGGGAGAGAAGAAAAAAGGAGGAAAGATGGCGGCGGCGGGGGGAGAGGTAAAAGGAGGGAAGATGGGAGCGGCGAAGGAAGAGGTAAAAGGAGTTAAGATTGCGGCGGCGGGGGGAGAGGGAAATGTAGAAGGTAAAACTGCATTGTGTTTCAGATTTTAATCTTGTTTGTTTTTCTTGAAAAAAACAGTATTTACGATTCTCTGTGCTGGAGAACATTTTTGGGGCTACGTGTTATATTATGAACTATGAACTAGTATAGGTAATTCAAGGTTACAATCCCCGGGATGTAAATAGAATTAATTTTTTTGTTTTGTGATGGAAATCACGTGGGTAGTTATGTTGAGAGTTATAAAGTTAAGTGAATATGTAATCGTATAAAATCATTTAATACAAAAGTGTGAAGGAATTTATGTTGATAGAAGGATTAATTACCTGTAATGTGTGTTATGCTAATTGTCGGTAGAACACTACTGCAGTGCAATCAAGCATTCTGTTCAGATGAATCGAATGAGTTTGGTTTACACTTTAACGAATAATTACCTATGCACACGTTACAACCACATTGGTATGTGTGCGGAAGGTGTAAAGTTAATAGCCTGACAATTGTTTGACAAAGGATGCGTAATTTTAATGACTTTTAAGAGCTGTAAATTTTATCTGATTTAATAGCATGCATTCAAATTCTAAATTTAGATTCTGTAGTAAAAAAAAACTCTATGCACCTAGACCTTTGCATGCTTCAGCCCATGCCATAAATTACAATGGTACAATACATCCGCACAAAGCCGCACAAGCACAATGCTAGCTAATGCGACACCTCTGTATAGGTAGGTACTCGTTCCTCCACAGCAAACAAGTCATTTTAATTCGAAATCACATTCGTCGACATTGACACTGCAAATCAAATATCAGACAGGATGATAGCAAAAACACGTAGAGGTATAGCTACTTTCCTTAAAACGAATGTACTTCTCCTACTTACCTGAATTTTGTCAAATAAATAAAAAGGCAGGTTTCCAAGGAAATAATAGATAGCAAATTTTGCATGCAGGTTATACCCTACTTGCTGTTGGGTTCGTTGGTTTTCCAGAGTTTGATGAAAGTGCTCGAGCAGAGATTCGATGGAGTAGATTAAATACAATGGAAAGGAAACAAAGGGAGGTAGGGAGACGTCGTTATGCTCTGTGCAGAGCTCTAAATTTATTCTCCTCTTGTGTATCAAATAATTTGAGCTTTGTCCACACCATTGTGGCATCATTGAAGATGCAAAATATATCATCTATATTTTTTTGAATGCACACATTATGTAGAATGCCTATCTTCTTTATCCTTTTCCTAGCAAAATACATAATACTGCATTTATTTACCAGTTCAAAGGGTGCATAGCACGTGTAAAGTTGTGTCTGGCTAGGTATTTAAAGCGGTTTGACCTGACTTTTTTAAACGCATGAATTGGACATTTGATTTTGATGGTAGAGAAAGATAGCACGGGTTGCACGGTGAGCGAAGATGCGTGAATGTGCTACCTGGTTTCCACTATCTGCAGACAAAGGTGGACAAGGTAGTGAGACAGACATGTGAGGGAGTTGTGGATTAAATAGGTTCGTGCACACCTACTCTCTATAAATAGACATTGATCGGCGTGTACTGGGCAGTAGAAGTAAACAAAATTTAATTTCTCCCCATATACATGCATTTAATTGACACACTGGAATGACGCCTTACGATGATGACAGTAGCTGGGTCTTGATTTGTTTGTTAGTGTGCCAAAATGATGATTTTATGTTCTGCTGTGTTGTGGTCGGATTGGATGGGATTGAGGATGAATGTTCACATAAATTCGTGAATGATGGAGAGAAGCTACCTCGTATTATCGTCGGGTATTGATATACAAGCAATAATATCAAGTGTGGCAGATTGGCGAGGAGGGAGAGCGGATGGTTTCTGAGGGAGGAAGGGAAGGAATGAGGATACCGTGGATTGAAGGGATGACAACCGACAGTCAGAGTCAGAGTCCTGGTATATAGTCAAGTAGTCGAGTATATAGAGTGGAGGAGTGGTGAGACTAGATGTGGGAGACTGTATATCCATGGACAGATGGACAAAGTATATGAAGTTGTTCATGGGTGAAAAAGGGACCAGAGGAGGGCGAGGAGTAATTGACACTTCCGCAATTTAACTCGGTGGTGTTTGATAGAGAAGTTCCAGTAGACGCGAATATTAAAGTGAGATGCAGATTGTCCTCGAAGTGGTTAAGTGCTGCTAGGGATTTTTTGGCGTGTGTGCTTGGTGCGTTTCTGTGTGTGATACTTCTGTATCTGTGTCTGTAGAAGGCAAGTAGGTACTCCAAATAGATCTGTCTCTCATAAAACAACCTTTGCTTTCTCATCTCGGTTTCGTTTCATCGTCATCAACATCACGAGTAGCAGTTAGCAGTAGCCGTAGTCATAGTCGTAGGAGCAGTATCAATAGTATCCTTGATCTTTACCGTCGTCTTTCTCTACAGTTCCCAGTAATCCCAGTCCACCAGCACCACACACACACACACACATCTCCCAGAAAGTGGAATCAACTTGATTTCCTTTCCACGTCTCGTCCACCTTCCCAACCAAAATCAGCTCGTTCTCTTCGTTTCCATTCTGTTTCACCCAGTGAAAATTTTGGTAACATTGTTCGTCTTAAAACTGACACTGAATATTTGATAAAAGAGACAACCAGGGGACAAGAGTGAAATATTTGACTTGGATTTATTTGGCAGAGGACAAGATTGTGTTTGGAATAACTAAGAGTACATACTGAGTCGAGTCGGAGCAGTAGTAGTGTGTTGAATCTAGTCTTTATATAATATACACAAGTTAAGTTTTGGTCTCCATTCAAAGATTGACAGGAGGAGAACCAATCTCAGTTTTGGTTTGTGACATTTTTGTTTCCTTGTAGGCTCGGAGATGAGCGAAAAAGTGCAAAGTGGATCTGCACCTGAGAAAGGATTCAGTATGGAAATGAATCAATTGTTAAGTGGCGACGAGCCTACCCCAAAATTATCCAATGCTGATGCAGCAGCTCAAATTATCGAAAGTCATCATAACCAATCAGTTGGGAATAAAGATGACGAAGATCTTCCTCAACGTGGCACCTGGGCATCTAAACTTGACTTCATCATGTCAACCATCGGCCTGGCCATCGGACTGGGAAATGTTTGGCGTTTCCCCTACCTTTGCTATAAAAACGGTGGCGGTAAGTTCAACTTTACATTTTCCTCCTATACTCTTTCTTTTACATCGCTATCGCAAGCCATTTTTCCCTCATTCAAAATGAAACAAAGAACAAAGTTGAAACCGAAAATCTAGCAGGGATGGACCAGAAAGAAAATTGTTTTTTAAAAACCTATTTCGTGAATAGACCGAGTTGAAAATTTTAATAGTCATTGCGTTTTTCAAAGATATGTAAAAGCTTTGCAAAAATATAGTTCCAAGTGATTTTTAATCAAGTTGTGGTATTTAAAACAGTGTTTGGGTGGAACATAAGAAATGTCTCTGTGTGAGCGAGCTCTGGCCTTTCCTGCGCTAGAAAATGTTTTTTTCTCAACTAACTCAATGTGATTTAAATTAGATTTTACATTAGAATGTAAACGCTAGCTTATCGAATTGGCATGCTTAAAATTCAAAGTGAATTTCTCTCTTGGTATATCGTCGTATTTCAGTCTCGGTCGTATATCTAGTATATTATTTAGAAGGTAGATACCAACTCGGAGTAGAAAATCTGTAGAGAATGCTCCGCTACAATGTATCCTGTCCTCCGAGATTCTTTTTTTTCCATCTTTCTTTCATGCCTTCAACAAAAATATTCTAATTGATTTTTACGCTCTACTGACTTGGCGTGAGTAAAACATTTCAAGAATCTCTTTAAGAAATATACCTACTTTTCCTTTCTTCGTCGTCAGAGTAAGCAAATGTTCGGAGAATTACCCACGAAAGGAGACCTCGGTTCCTTGGGTACCTGAGAGTGGATACCTACCTTCTTTAGGTAGGTAGGTATATTATATAGCTTAGGGGTAAAGTGAGATGCAATCAAACCTTGTTTTTTGTCAGCGCTGGTAGGTACCTAACCTATACATACACCTGACCGTAAGTACCTAAACACCTTCCACTCCTATCATTGGCATATGTGCAGGTAACTTTTGTTCCATATTATAAGCGGAATATTTAACAGATGAATTGTAGCATACGCACCGCATCAGCGTACCTAAACTGCGATGAACCCATATGAATAAATAGGAGAGGGAATTGGGTAGTATAAGGACGTTGACGTAGAATTACATGAGCTTAAGCATGTCGCAGAGATGCCCGAGATATTTAGACTTAAATTTTACACAGATTTCATTTGATTTTCGGATCCTTTCATGATTTTCCGCGTATGGATTAAATTTAGCATTTAGCCAAAAGAGGATTGAGAGAAAGGATCTTGGAGGCAAGGAACTTAGAGTTGGACCGAGCATTCGAAAATGAATATACATGGCTTTGGCTGTGACTGTAGGTAATGGGACTGATAGTGATGGTGAAAGAAGACAAAGTTTCTTTACTTTGTGGACTTTTCACTCGACAGTCGAGAGTAATAATCCTCCTTTTTGTGAGCCGTGTATGTATACAACTAACTTAGGTACTCAGCCACAGCAAGGCCAAAGTGAAAGAGAGCGCTGAGATGTCTATATGTGGAAGGAAGTGGAGGTCGAGGTAGAAGAAGGAAGGCGAGAGGGAAAGAGAGAGAGAGAGAGAAAGAGAAAGAGAAAGAAGATTGTACACGCTTTTTCTTCTTTTTCTTCCTCTTTCCTGCTTGGTGTTGTTGTTCCTGTAATTATACATGTCTTTTCCCCCTGTTTTTCGACGTGGGGATTTCTAGGTGCTTTTCTGGTGCCGTACTTGTTGACCGTCATCCTTGCAGGCATTCCCATGTTCTTTATGGAACTAGCTGTAGGACAATTTTTAACAATTGGCGGTCTAGGAGTCTGGAAAATAACTCCGATATACAAAGGTAAGCAGCTGTGTGCTCTGCAATCATCAGGACTTTCAGTGGATAAATAAACTTTCTCTACTTTTTTTTTCTTCCCATTGAAAATTATAATTAATACCTGACTTCCTACATACACTTAGTCTGTTCATACGGCTACGTGTATATTCCTACGTTGTTTACCCAGCTAAACTCAAATAAGCTATTCGCAGTGTAAAAGAAATGTTTAACTTGACGATCCACAGGTGTAGGTTATGCCGCTGCTGTAATGTCATGTTGGATGAATGTCTACTACATCGTCGTTTTGGCCTGGACCATATTCTACTTCATTATGTCCTTCAGTGCAAGTTAGTCATTCCAGCATTTTCATTTAATTCCTTTGGACGCTAATCTATTGAAGTTGTAAAGATCCCCTTTCCTTCTCTTCCTTTGGCTTTTCTTTAGTTTGCTTTTCATTTTGAACGCTGGAGCGAGCGGCACAAGGAGAACGATTGTCATTCTCTGCATTGTAGATCTAGTCGTAGCTGTACTAAAAATGAGATTTGCTAGTAGACTCCTACATATTATGAACGAGTAGCTTTCGTAGAGGCAGTTGCAAGTTCATTTGTTATGCCATCGCTTCATGGTAGAAACGTATTGCTGATAGTTTGACGTTTTCCTCGTCGCTTGACTCACTCACGTTGTTTGTTGTTATTCTACCCACAATGAAATGAAATGGAGCGAGGCATGGTAGGGAAGACCAAGACAAGACGAGGAGGAAGGCGAATGGAAGAAAGTCACGGGGAAATTCATTAGCGTTAGACAACAACTGGAGATTGTGAGGTGCTGATGAATGTCTAATAGCGTGAGCGGAATGCATGTGACCAAAACCGAAAGGAACGCGTTGAGGTTGGAGTTGGAGTTGGAAGCGGTGAATGGAGTGTAAATAGTGGCGAGTCTTGGGTCTTGAGACGAGAGCAGTGTTTTGTTTGGCAGAGAATGAGCATGACATTGGCATTACTATGGGAAGGGAGTGAGTGAGGCAGGTGGAATGATGCCAGTTTGAGGAGAAATTTATCCGAAAAATAATCTCATCATCTTCCTGCCTCTTTTTTTTGCTTCATTACGAAAAGAATGCGAGTCGGCTCATTTCATTTTTGCTCGGATTTAGAAAAAAATGACAATGGCAGAAGGACAAGAGAAGGAGAAGTGTAGAGGAAATCAAATGGGTAATCCCGAGTTGGAGTTGGTAGCAGACGTCGAGAGTCTAGCTTGTCTAATGGAATGGCAATCCTGGCCTGGCATCGGAAGCAGAAGGGACAGGATGACGGGAAGTAGGAAGACGAGACGTGAACACAAGTTGAAAGCGTGTAATGGAGCCTAATCCCGAATGCAAACGGAAATCTGCATGGAACGTGCATTAACGGACATGTACTTATGTGTTTCACTCCTCCAGACCCCTTTCTGTGGACGAGAGATCCGAGGACTCATCTATGATAATGCTATAAGTTGAATGTGTGAGTGTGTGTGATTGTGCGAGTGAAGGTATGTGAGCGAGTGTCTCTGTGTCCGACTCTTTGAGTGACTAGACATGCACAAAGGGACTTGGAGCCAACTGAATTGAAGGAATTTGGAAATTAGGCTTCTTTCTCCTTAACATTTACAGTTGGATGGTATGCTATGATTTTCCTTTGCTTTTGCTTTTGCCTTTTCTTTGGCCTTTGAAAATTCGATGAAAAATTTCTTTCCTGGTCTGGTCTTTCGGGTGGATTCCTCGTCGATCCCCGAAGACTGGGACGAGCAACGGAACAAAAGCAAGCTTGACGCAATAAGATGAATTAGAAACGTGCTAACGGCTTCACAGAAGAAAATTCCTACCATGCATTTTTCCATATGCTTTGACGTGTTTGTATAGAGAGAAACACTATCACGAGCCTCTCCATAGATACTAATAAGTCCACTTAATTCTGCCGTACCGTGCTCACGGAGAAGTATGCTCTCTGTCTCCCATCATTCTCTAGACCTATTTGCTTCAACAATACCTGTCATGCTACCTACACGCTTTGATTCTCTTATTTTTGATATCGCTATGACAAAAGTTACTCTTGTCCTGGTTTTGTGCTTTTGGATTCGGATTTGCATTTTTCTCTTACGACTGTGAGCGAAGGCAGGATAAGAGAAATCTTGTGGTTTGTTTCTTATTTGTTGGATTTGAATACAGAGCTGCCGTGGACAGACTGTCAAAATTACTGGAACACCAATAGGTGTGTAAATCAAGCGAACTTAATGGCCAATAATTGTTCATTCCAAATCATCGGTGGAAGGAACGTGACCGCTTGTTTGATTGGAAACCAAACTATTCCCCTCAAGGATCTTACCGACCCCGTCAAAGAATTCTGGGAGTGAGTTACGCATTCATTGCCTTTTCCTTTTACCTTATTCTTAATAGACTTATACTCCGATAGGTTAAACATTACCGGACGAACTTTTCTCTATAGCCTAAGATAATACATACTGTGGTGTGCTGTACATGCAACTTTGATTATAAAGATGTATTTTGTATCTATGTTGGATGAGCAGGTGGATTTTTGTGGCGAGGAGAGTTAATATAGAATTTACTATGAAAGTGCGGGGACCTAGAGAGTAGAGATATCAAGATTTACTGGATTGTGTGTGGCGTAATAACAAATGAATGTTTGTATCATTGAGTGCGTATCCTGTATTTGCTTCCAGACGGAGAGTGTTAGACATTTCTACCGGCATTGATGACGTTGGTTCGATACGTTGGGAATTGGCTGGAACTCTACTTATTGTTTGGATACTGTGTTATTTCTGTATTTGGAAAGGTGTTCGATGGACTGGAAAAGTGGTGTACTTCACAGCTCTCTTTCCTTATGTTCTCCTTACCGTTTTACTCATTCGTGGTGTGACGCTCCCGGGTGCATTCACCGGAATTTCCTACTATCTAAGACCCTCTTTATCTAAACTGGGCGAGTCACAAGTCTGGGTTGATGCTGTAACTCAAATTTTCTTTTCGTATGGTCTCGGACTGGGAACCCTGATTGCACTTGGATCCTATAATAAATACAATAACAACGTTTACAAGTACGCATAACCTTTCCCCATGACAGCATATTATGCTACATTGAAACTCATAACACCAAACAGTTTTTTCAATTCCAAATTTTCTGCACGACAACTTTCGGCCTGTTACTTAAAATGACTGTTGTTTATTTGATTTCTCCTTCAGAGATGCGTTGATCGTCTGCTGTATAAATTCATGTACCAGTTTCTTTGCTGGTTTTGTCATCTTCTCTGTCATTGGTTTTATGGCTCAAACCCAAAACAAGCCGGTGGAGGAAGTGGCGGTGTCGGGTAAAAATTTCACTTACTACTTTCCTCTGTGATGTAGGTACTTTGTGACTTTGCTTGGAGATCTGCACATTTGTTTATGCCAACGAGTACTGTGGTAACAGGACTCGTGGTGTGTAGATTGCTAGTAGATTTCTACCTGCCTACGAATTCTAATATGATCCTCCTTACACCTTGCCCCACGACAATTCTCAGGTCCTGGTCTCGCATTTTTGGTATACCCATCGGCTGTTCTCCAACTGCCATTACCAGCGCTTTGGTCTTGCCTGTTCTTCATCATGCTTCTCTTCATTGGACTGGACTCGCAGTTTTGCACATTGGAAGGATTCATCACAGCCATGGTCGATGAATGGCCACATCTTCTGCGACGCAGGAAAGAAGTCTTCATTGCAGTTGTCTGCTTCTTATCCTATTTCGTTGGACTCACTTGTGTTACTAATGTAATTTGAAAAAAAACTAGATTTTTAAAGCAAACCACTTGAATTGAGAGTATCTTAGATTTTGCACTGTGCACGAGAGTGGCTGGTTAAAATCATAAAGTTGATCAAGGTTTGCAATCGCTGGATTCTTGAACTAATTTCTTTGACATTTTGACAGGGTGGAATGTATGTCTTCCAACTGTTGGATCAATATGCTGTCAGTGGGCCGGTATTACTCTGGGTTATTTTCTTCGAATGCACTGCTTTCTCTTGGGCATTTGGTGTTAATCGATTCTACGATGCTATTCGTGATATGATCGGCTACTATCCTTCTATATGGTGGAAATTTTGCTGGGTCGTCGCTACGCCGTCAATTTGTTGTGTAAGTGCATTCTGTTTTCTTCCTCTGCTTTTTCTCCTCTCAAAGCCTCAAAAAAGCAAGTGACAAGCTGAATCTGACGTCCGCTTTTTTATCCACATTATTTACCCATGGAAGCATTTGATTGACAGATAGGATTTTTTAAGACTTTTCGAGTCAAGTGCTGTTGCTTGTCATGTGTCATTCAAACACTTGTGCAGTAAGTCGAGTCAGTCATGTATGTGGATAGAATTACATGTATCGGTGTTTGTCACGTCACGCGCACTTTCGGACTCACATACTGGAGTATACCTAGGTACCTAATATAATTATTATATATTTTTGTTTGCAAATCACTCAACAGGGGGTTTTCTTGTTTTCAATGGTGCAATGGTCAGATGTCAAGTATCTAGACTACCAATATCCACGGCTGGCTCATTTATTTGGCTGGTTTACCGCTCTCTCGTCCATGGTTTGTATTCCTATCTATGCTATTTACTTGTGGTTTACAACTCCAGGCGATTTCAAAACGGTACGTAGATATCACTTAAGTTAAAAACTCATGTTGACATTATCAAAGTCCGTCCTTTATCTGTACAAATTAATCATTTCCTAATGGCTTGGAAGCTAACGAATTTGACACATTCTTTCTCTCTTTCCGTCTTTCAACAGAAATATAAGCAGTTGGTACGACCACAAATCAATTTGGAGGATATTCGTGGAACAGCCACTGCCTTAACATCGGA
Organism: Ptenothrix huangshanensis; assembly: GCA_036851915.1. Lineage (NCBI taxonomy): Eukaryota > Metazoa > Arthropoda > Collembola > Symphypleona > Dicyrtomidae > Ptenothrix > Ptenothrix huangshanensis. The sequence goes on along the minus strand of JAAXYX010000004.1, from coordinate 152,970 downwards.
CATCACTACTCTTTAGTGTGAATAGTCAGCGATGATCAATCGTCCTTTCTTATTATTATTTACTAAACACTCATACACTTGAAAGTCTTGTGTATGCATCCAAACATTTTTTAAGTGCCCTAGACTTTAGAATACTGCATTTTTATGTTGTACAAGCTGCTACTTGTAATCATAATAATTTCCTGTAATCTACTCCCTTTTAATACTACTACAACTGCTGCTACATATATCCTACACTTTTACAACGCAAACAGGTAGTTGTTGAGGTTTATGAAATGATGCAAATATAACCACAGTGTAACTCCAATGCCAAAATTTCAACTTTGAGGACATATTCATATGAATTATTAATTTTGTATTTAAAAACGGTACCGTTCAGACTTTTTTCAGTGTTCGCACAAAAAACGATCCGATTCAACGAATCATTAACAGGTATCCAACTAGCATTTATCAAGGTGGGTCAGGTTAATCACTTGATAATTACTTTTCCATTTTACATGTCATATGTTCATCTGATGACGATGAAACCTACCTATAGTGTCAATTGTCTTTTTCTTTTTTAAATCTAGCACCCCAATCATCTTGTTATCTAACAAATTCTAGAGTGGCTCTTAGTTTCCAGCAACATCGGCGCAACTTTTATAATTTATGACGAATTCGTGTGGACAAAGGATATATTTATACAATTAAAATGAAATATATCTGATATTCCGAGTGTTTCTTCCATGTCGTAATAAATGTCTACACGAGTCTAGTTTTAGGTATTTAGGATTTTTTAGCTGATGATGAATGATGCCTGTTAGTTCATACACGCACTGGACAGCGTACCGTTCAGTTGTACTGGACAGTTGTACAGCAAACATTCGAACTTGTATGAAAACATGGTTTACAAAGTGCAAAAAATTGTATCAACCTTAATTTGTGACCATTTCCATTCCCAAAGTATGTACATTTAAGTAACTTGCCCATTTTAAGTATATCTCTGTATAATTATGTATCTCTGTTTCTATAAGTTTCATTATATTCTTAAACCCGATGCTTTAATTTAGAAGATAGCTATAGAAATCATCATCATCATCAATGTTAAATGTAGTTAAACTAATTGTTACTACTATTGTTATTATTATCATTATTACAATAAGCTGCCGGTGTTGTCATAATATTACATCAATAAATTAATGGTCTAGCCACCAATTTACGAATGTCAAGAAATAAAATTATGATGATGATTGAGATTAATATTATGAATTTTAGACGTGAATACGAATTATAATTGTACCTACATGTACGTAGAAGTAATAATTGTAAGTATATGTAATTATAATAAATTGCTACTATAATATTCCTGATTTTTTAAACTATAATTTAACATGTAACTTTACTTACTACCTATAATATAATTATATAAGTGTACTATTCCAAATCAATCTTCTTTTTTTCAGTCATTTCTTTATTCTTATTCCTTGTACTCCCGTAAAATCAGAATGACACACTGATTTACTCATTTCTTAAATACATTTAATTATACATATTATACTATAGGTAGTTCGTATTACTACCTACTTGAATATTTTATTGCTATTATAGTTCTATTCTAGTATCTAGACAACGGATTCTGATTGTGAGAATTTACCATATTACCGAAAATGTATTAGCTGCACACCCGATTGATCTCATCTTTTCTCAACTCATCTCACCGCTAAGTATTAAATGTATTTCCACTGATACATGGATTCAATTGAGAACGTCTGTGATTCACTACCAATAAATATGTGGAAATAGTGCGAAATTTTTAGCGATGAGAAAAGTTGAGGTCAATCGGGTGTCGGGCTATTGAGTCAATTGAGTTGAGACATTGAGAGAATGAATTTCGCATTGAGAAGTGAGACTTTGAGGCTCTTTTTTTGTGCACTTCTGTTTTACAATTTACTATTTACCTGTTTACTATAATGTGTCTGTACTGCTTGAACTAGATGTTTGTAATAATTATTAATGACTAGAAGTAAAGAAAATCTGTGAAAATGCTAAAATTGTAATGTAGGTAGATAGTAGTCCAGATGTTGTAATATAATATCTGTTAATAAGATACTCGGTGTTTAGATGTAGTTATGAGAGGGAAATTTTTACTTGCACCAGGACTAATTGTAAGGAAAGGACAGTGCGCCATATCTAAATCCATGTCTTCATGAGCACATGGCGGCAATAAGCACAATAAGACAATTATTGTCATTCACGTCGTCACGTGTCTCCTCCTATCAAATCTCTTCTTCCACATTGCACATTAGCGTTACATTACACTACATTACAAAATACATGTATGCTTATACTTATACAGATGCAGGTCATTACATTCTTATTTGTCTCTTACGTGTCGCTACACCCTAAACATTTGATAATTAATTACTATTGCATTTTTAAAAAAAAAAAAATCCACTTCAAAATTGTCCAAATAAATTGCCTACACATTGTGTACACGCTCTAAATCAATTAAATGCCTACCGATTGACCCAATCTGAAGTTCAATTCACTCTCTAAAACTGTAGACGACTATAAATTGTACATACGAATTAGACAAAATTGAAAGCTGTTGAAAAGGCTTCCTGTTGTAAGCTTCACGTTTTTCACCTTCAAACTTTGTCCTCCAATAAGTTTATTTTAAACCGTTTAAACCATATTGATTTGCCCTTCACTTGATTCCTTCTGATTATAATTTAACTTTGATCCATACTGCAGTCTACCATTATTATCGATTCGTCTTCCTTCCCTACGACTGAGTTGTGTTACGTTTTAAAATAACACCAATTTTTCCATTGCATTTCATCAAGTTTTCTAATCCTTCTGAAGCTGATTCTGGAAGTTCTTCTCTTTGTTTTAGAAATCTAATGGAATAAAACTAGGAGACAGTATTAATTTGTGTTCTTCCAATTACTACGGATTTTCATTCTGTTTACCTTTTAACATGTGTCTCTCGTAGTAAAGGAAAAGGATAGATTTAATTGTCATAAGTTATTGAGTAGAAGTTGGGTGTACACAGAATATCTTTAATGTGCTGTATCGTATTGTGTTGTGTGTACACGTGGTATTTACACTGGGTCTGCAGCTAATTTTGGTTTGACTATTGAATCGAATAGGAGATTGTGATTTTTTACAAGTAAGTCAAAACTGTGTTGCATACATGTGAACGTTGTTGTAAGTCATTGATGTGGCATATCTGTAAATTATACAATTATAACTATAGATAGTTAGTACCTAAATAGCAATTTGTGTATCATGTAATTTTAAAATAGAGAAAACTACAAGTAGACATGGTGATTTGATAGTATAGAACTTATGATAGGCTTGGTGATTGTTAATTGTAAATCGTGAATTGTGAATATACGTGGTGTATCTGTGTGTATAAATAGGTATAAAATGTAGAAGAATTGAATGATGTGGGATGTGGTCGTATAGAGGTATAAATGTAAAAGTTAAATCCCTTGAAGAACCAAATAATGACAAAATACTATAAATATGAATGGAGCCAGATTACGTGCAGTACAAAAGTTGGGCTTCCACACCAAAACTTCCATGTGAAATGTGTCATAGTTAGCCAAAGTCAAGAACAAACAAGCAACATAAATTGTCCTCATGTTGACTCTGACTTGGAACGTGGAATCTTTCTGTCTCTTTCTTCCTTTTTTGTTGTCTTAATCTCATGTCTCAATACAAATGTACGCTAACTATTTTAAGACATTCTAGCCCCAAACCTACTAAGTCTACCTTTGCCCTTATACCCTTTATTGTTTTTAATATAGACCTTTACATGTACCAATAGAAGTATATATACCTACTATTATTACTCGTACAACTTATATGATTCATTTCGTCTCATTCACGTCATCATTCAAACTTTTTTCTCTTATCTGTTTCAAACTCATCTTCAATCACATCAAAGTTATCTTAATAGTTGCCACTTCTTTCCATTTCCAATACACTTGATTCGATTTCATGTTTGAACTTTCCTTGTCATGTGATGTAGTCATGCTATGTAACTAGTCCACTGCCACTATGACAGAGAGCTTACATTTCACGTCTAATTTATTCTCCCCATTCATTTAAATCTTTGCAAGTATTTCAACATCAAGTTTTGCACCTCTGCGCCCAGTCCTAGATGACGATACTATTCGCTCTTGCCACTCTGTACTTTAGATAGAGAACGAGTCTATGTAATTATTCCCCACTTTCCCAACAGCTTACATTCGATTTAAATCACGTATCATCAACGACTGTGTCACTATCAGCTTGCCTTTGTTTCCTGACATTTCTAATTCTCGTTTTAAATTTCAATTTCTCTCTTGATTACCTACTTGCAATGCACAGATCACTACGTATATTATATTATATACCTAGAATTACAAGTACGTGCAACATATGTACGTACACATATGCATTATTGTAAATGCTTCTCACTCTTGTTTTTCCACGTTTCACCAAAATAATTACTATTGTTGCTTTATTTCCAGTCCCTGTCTGCGTAGAGATTACAGAGTGTACGAACTATGTGTGTCTCTAAATTCTGGAATGAATGCATTGAGTCAACGAGAAAAGAAAATTCCTTTGATCTCAAATGCTATCTGAACTATGCGTAGACACAATATCTGTACTGGTAATTATATAGTATAACTGTATGTACTTGATTTCGATAGTATGGGAAATGTAGGATGTACATAACTGCGTTAAATTCCTGTTCTCCCTTTACCTCCATTGTACACTTTACTTCTACAAAAACGATGGAATCTAATTCTTACACTGCATTATCATCTCACGAGGGCCTTTAATTGCCCTCTTTCTCTATCACTCGCTCTCCTTCCACCTTTCACTCTCTAACTCACTCCCTACCAAATTCTATCTCTCTATCTTTCCCTTTCTCTGATCGAATATCAATGTATGTGTTACTATATGTATTATCCTTCTTGGAAAATGTCAAATGAGCTATGCCAAAAATAATTTATGTATAGTTAGCTATATCAGAATTATATGTATTAATTACCAATGTGGAAATTTACCTGGGTACTTTAGTAGAACAATCAAAAATCCTCACAAAGGCTTCTCTAAGTATAATTATAATGAAATACAAACACATACAGTGTAACTTGACAACACTTAAAACTCGAGGTCCAATGTTGTTTTCTTGCATATACATGTAATGTTCTCTCCCTCTCTCGTTCCCTCGCTCTATCTTACCTCTATATATTATGTGAAATGTAAATTAGATTATACAAAAAAATCAATATTGACTATTACCATCTAAAGAAAACTCTGAATGTGCCTGTGTTTGATCTTTACTGATACTCTTACTCTTTAAATAGTGTTGAATCGTGTCAAAGGATCTCTGTTGAAATGATTCGATTTAAAATGCCTTCCAAAACATGACGCTTCGAAGTCTTCAAACTCGAACACCGTTAGAAATAGAAAATTAGAAATTTCACTGAGCTTAATAAAATTATCTTCTCAACCCATCCTTTTGAAGGCAAGTCTTTCCAGACATGAGGGGAAGAGAAAATACATGATCGTTGTATCATTATCTACTGAGTCAGACAGTGATACTTTATATTCTTGAGACACGCTCTTATATTATGATTACACAACAAGGAAATAGAAATACGAAATACTCTGTTACATACTTACAACCCCGAAACATATTATATGATGATGACAATGTGCAAACTTCCCAACGATGGATGTACACGAGTCAATATATATATGCTAGACTATTAAATAAAATATAAAAATAAAACACTACGTACATTTAATTAATCTCATAGGTATTATAATTAACGACAATCATTGCTGGTTAAGGTAATACGAGCTCTGATAAAAATATCTGTAATAGTAGCTCTTACAATAATTAATTCTATTGTACTCATATATACTCACTTTATATTCTACAAATACATGACTGTTCTTTACTTATTGTTTGTTTTTTTCTTTAAGTAAGACGCTATAATGACCTTGCTAATAATCGAGTAGAAACAATAGCTTTGGTTTCATCTTAACTTTTCTTTAATAATCCTACAGTTGTAGTTACATGCGATAATACATACAATTTAAACTAGATAGTGTAGCAAATAAAAGTAATACGGTATTTACCTAACCTACGTAGGAACAAGATCATCATCTAAAATTAATATCAGTCATGATACATGTTGATCTAATACAAATTAACAATGTATGAAAGCCAAAATTAACACTGGGTTGTCGTATCCTTAGACTTAATAACACTAACAGTAATAAGAAAGTTGGCTTTATTTGTAAATACCAGTTTTAATGTGTACTAGTAAATAAACAAAAAAGTGTAAATAACCTTAGTATCTTAGGCCCTATGTGTTTAAATCTTCTACACTTGAGATAAGCCGCTTCGCTTCGTTTCTAGATTTCGTTTTTTGTTCTTGCGTAGGTATAAATGACATTTAAAATTGAATTCTATGGCACGATATAGCGTAGTTATAGTTAAAGCTAAAGTTAATCATTACTACAAGTGTTTAAATATAGAACAGTAATTTATCAATTTACTAATTTTCATATTGTTCACTCTAATAGTGGTAAGCATTCTTTAAAGAGATTTTTTGATGTGAACGATGTTTTTTTTAAAATACACACATGAAATTCCTTGAAGCTAAATACATAGGTGCTAAAATTAGTATTATGCCAGCTGCTGTAGCAGAGGCAGTGTAATCTAAATCAAAACAAAAAATTATTATTGAGTAATTTTTATTACCATTCGATATCGATTCAAAGTGAACGTATGAAAGTGGAATTAAATATATATATATGATATAATTATTAATGACAGTAATTAATTTTAGGTAGAATGATAAACGCTATTTGACATTTCAATTACTAATACTCATATTTGCATGGCGTGCCATGTTCTAGGTATTACTAAGTAATAATAAATACCGTAAGGGAAACTATCAACTGCTGTCGAAACATCGTGGTTGTTTTCAGTCATATTGTTGTTCATTGTTGATTTGGTGTTGTAACGTTGAGCGTGTAAATTTAATTCTACATAAGTATGTACTTTAATGTTATCTATTGTTAATTTTGGTGGAATAATGGAATAAATAAACATAGTATGGGAGTTGTTACCCAACAAAAAAAAATCAAGTGATGAACTCTCGAATGGTGTTTTTATCATGCGTCATTGTATGTGTAATTATTCACAATGTGCTCAAGTACCATTCCAAAGTGATAACTCGAACTCAGACCAAACATTGATTTATCATTAGTGCCTTGTTTAAAGAGCCATGCTATCTATTCATTTATACAAATACACAGATATTATGCTAATATACATACTGCTCTATCAGCTCTCTAATCAGCGTCAGGGAAGTCGTCATATTCAGAGGCAGAACGACGGTAATCCAACATTGAGCACGCTTTATTTTATTAGCTTTCTATACTATTTGTGACTTCTGACAACGCCATGTGACGACAATAACTTAATTACGTTTGAATTTGCAAACTGGGGATTGGGATGATTTGTATGCTGAAGCAAAGCTTCCGTAATTTTATTAGCCGCCAGTTGACACTCACGGTTGAGTTGTTCCTGTTGCTGAGAAAGGGGTATTCACGGAAACCAAATCAACAGTTCTATTTACACAGAAGTATCTTCCTTATTGCTTACCCCTGGATCTCTGTATCTGTACATATGTATGTATAAGTGACACGGTATATGGTTGATGGCTGATGGTACGAAGCATTATTAGTATTAGCGATGACAAGAAGACCTTCCAAGTTCGTGTACGCTTTGAAAGTCAAAAACAAAGGCCGTTAATGCTTATAGTTTGCCTGGAGACATTGAATGGGAAGAGGGAATAGACCTTCGCAGATGAATCAAAGTTGAATGCTTTCTGTTGATCCAAAACTTTCACGGCCTATTTATTTGCATGTCTGAAATGAACTATTTACTGGAGTAGACTATTAGCATTTGCCTCAATGAATTGCACATTTATAGCAGAACAGGGACCACTAGACCGTTGGATGTATGATTGCATGACTAAAGGGAACTATGGAGCTAGGGCTGGTATCAAAAATAAGTCCCAAGTACTGGATTTCATTGGTTTGTTTGCACTGTTTGCAATTTTACAGATTGAGCGGCGAGAAAATAATGGGGAATTGGTAAGGGAAGTGAGCGTGTAAGATAAAAGTAATGATAAGATAGAGATTAGCACCAAAGTGTGGAACTGCCTGTTGAAACAATCTGAAAAGTAGAAATTGTAAATAGTTGGAAGAGAAGCGTAAATAGTGGCAATGGTGGCAATAATAGTAAATTAAAGCAGGGAAAATATTCAAAATGGGAAGAGAAGGTTGTTCTGAGCCTGGACCCTGGTGAAGTATCCCCTAAAAAGTTGAGTTGAGAACGAAGTAATTGAACAACTGGAAGTTCTCCTGGATTTTCTGAGGATTTAGAGTCTTAGCTATTGATGAAAATGGGATTTACAAGGGAACTTGGGATTTTATTACTAGTTACTTATTCTTGGCTGAACATTGCTCATTCTGCATTCTCCGAAAATCGGCACATTTCCATTTTCAGTTTCTTCCTAGCGACAGCAATGAAACGAGCTTATTTTGGCAATTATGTATAATTTTTTGTAGTTGAGCTTCCAAAGTATGAACTCAACGATGGAAAGTGAAAACTCGGTAAGAGTATTTCTTTTGCTACTTCCAGTGAAAATAAGTGTGAAAACCCAAGTAATTAAATGAGTTAAGTTTTAGCGTATATCGCTTCTTTATTACTTTTGTTTTTTGTTGTGTGGTCGTGTGCTTGCAACACGTACAGGTTTCCAGTGAACCTGTTTATTCATACAACGAGGTTCAAATTGTCCGACTCCCCGAAACCGTTTCGGCACTTCTAATTGCAGGAAATATACTGGTTTATATCTTCGCATTTTGTGGAAACATTGCAGCAGTAATCGTATGTGTACGGTCCAAGTAAGTTCTAGCAAATAGTTTGTCACGCAATCCGAATTTAAATTTTCGTTGTAATGCGCACCAGGTACCCTGGCCCGGCTTGATCGTAATCTTTAATACCTAGTCCGCAATATGTGACTTAACACTCAGCATTTAATGGCTTAATGTAATTATAAAGGGTATAATATCCACTATAAAGCTATGTACTTCGTGTACATACTACATTCTAGCCAAAATAAGTATTTGTCATGCAAGGATTTTCTTGGATTTGAAAAATCCATAGTCCTTTCAACAGTTCTGTTTTATGTGTTTAGTTAATTTGTACGTACCGATAAAAGCAATTTAAATTCAAACCATGTTTGTTTCATGTTTTAATTTCAATCAGATTCTCTCGACAAGCTACCAGGTTTTTTCTCATCTCCTTAGCTGTGAGTGACTTCATGATCGTAAATTTTTCTATTATTCCTGCATTGTCCGAAATCCTGGATAGATTCCACACATGGGTAATTAAATAGTGTACTTTGTTTAAAAAATACATGTAAAAATATGAAATTAAAATGTGAGAATGTGTTCAGGATTCATTTGAAATCCTGAAAGTATGTATTTCTTGTTAAAATTACGCGTAATTTGAAATTATTCCTAGCTACAGTTGATTATTGTGCCAAGAAAATTATGGTCATGATAGTCTGGGTTTATAGAAGCGTCACGAATGTTTGCAGGTACTGGGAAATTTCATGTGTCACATTACAGATTACATGCAAACTTTTTTTATGATGACCAACGGTTGTTGTCTCATTGCAATCGCCGTCGACAGATACCTGACAGTGGTTCGTGGACTGAAGGCACCTTTTCTGAGCCCAAAATGTGCATCGTACTGTAATTATATGTTTATGGTTCTTGTTTGGGCAGCGCCTTTAGGTGATTCCAGAATTTTATGCTTATGACTTATTGCCAAATTATCATGTAGATGAGTTTTAAAGGTTTGAATACTGATTACAAAGTACAATCCGTAGAAGATGCTAAGGTATCGAGACATAACCTGCGCATAAGAAAGTAGGCAATTGAGTTACCTAATTTAAAAAATGGATTTTTAGGAATTGCTGTTCCCATGATACTGGCCTATCACCACATCCCTTTTATCCTGTGGAGATATGTTATTGATGAAGAAACGGGAAATATTACTACAGTGACTAATAATATCACGTACTACTTTTGCTTCAAAAAGCAAGGAGCACCGAATCCTTTTGATATGTATTACCACATTGTGCTTGGTATAATGTACTTTTCATTGATGGCTACGCTGGTTTTCTCGTACGTATCTATCCTAAGATTCGTCAAGAAAAACTTTAGCAAGAGTCCAGGAGATGCGCGACCAGCACCATCATCCACTTCAGCGGACAACAATACGGCAGAATCCGTTTCATCATCACGAATAATAGGCAATACGGTGCCACAAAATCGTCATCATCGAACGGTTCGTTTGCTTGCCGTTCTCATCGCACTGTTTTTAATTTGCCGAATCCCCGTGTGGGTTTTCCTGATTATTAACTCATCCAGTACTATCATCCCAATCAACAAAGTGACAAAAAGCATCTCAGGCTGGCTTTATTTGCTCTCCAATGTAAAGTCAGCTATTAATCCATTTGTGTATGCAATCTGGAATGATGCATTAAGGTCTCCTAATAATCCAAGTAATTCCAACCGGACACACTCGAATTCCAGATGTTGCAGCATTTGTCTCTCGTCTGAAAGTAAAAGTCAATGTTCCATAGCCAACTTGTGGCAACGGTGTAGAAGAGGTAATCCCAGGAGTTATGACTTCACACGACAAGGAAAAGTTGCGTCTTCATCGGCAACGCACATCCAAAGATTTAATACTGGTGATAAAGGCGAGCCTGCTTTTAAAAGTACCTCGTACTGGAATTCGCACGGAATTCAGACAGTGGATTCCAGTGCATAGTTCCCTTATATTAAATCTTCCAGAATAAACGACATTCTTGCAAAGATATGTCTCTTGTATGGGTGAATTTAAACATTTTTTCCTTGTAAACGTAATCTTGCACTTGTACTCTGCTTTGATCTGTTCTGTACTGCTTATTGTACTTTTCTAAAACTACGAATTCCCTAATTTTGACGTTATCATTTTAAACTACATAATATATAGGCATAGACTCATTCCAGACAATTATGTAATGAATCCACGGACGGATTTTCGTACCTTTGTGACGAATCAATGGTCATAAACCTTAACTACTTTTGTTACCTAATAATAATAAAAACAAAAAATACGCTTCCAATAATTCCATTTTGTTAACTTGAGTAATGAATGCAAGCATATTATTTTTCCTTGAATAAATCTTTAACCGCTCTATTTACCATTTCTACTTATTTTTAAAGTTTCAAACTTTCTAAATAGACATTTACAGCTATACATATACATTTTTCGTACAGCATATCAAAATCATTATCACAATTCCTAATCTTGAGGACTTATTTTGGGAATTCACAATAAATTCCTATACGGATTAGGATAGGAATGGGAGTGAGATTTCAAAGCGTGCACTACCCATGTTCGTTTATCCTTTTGGAATGGGAGCAATCTAAACGGAATTTCCAATCCCAAATTCATTTACAAATCTCACTACTCTTTAACGGACCTTCGTCTCCCATGTAATACACATAGGTACATATATATGCTTAACAACTTGTGTTGTTAATTTAAAGTTACACTATTGGGAACATGTTGATAATTTCGCATAGTAATATTATTATAAGAACATAATCCTTGTGTTTGTGTTACGTATAAAATAATGCAAAAAAACGAAGCATGTCTGCGAGAAAAATAATTATAATGCACCGCATGTAATTCGAGGACCTTTACCACTTGTAGCTTAGATTTACAGTGAGTGCCAAAGTCAAAGTTTGCAAGCCGGTTTAGCAGTACCAGTTCCCCGTGACTTCCGGGTCCATGAAATGATTTGGCGTGGGAAAGCTAGACGTGGATGGTTCGCACAATAGCAAATACCAGGGTTGAGAAACAAAAGTAGAGTGTTGGAGCTATGGATTTGGGAGATTTGGTGGTTGATGGCTGGAGAAAGAGTGTGAATCCAGGATGAAAAGGGAGCAAAGACGTGTGTATTCCATCTACAGGGAGAAGTAGAAGCTGCTAGAGCAGTGGAATGAACTGAAAGACGAAGGATTGAAATAATATTAGTGTATCTACTGAGGTTGACTTCCTCGTGTCGTTAGTAATACTTTACCCGCTTGTGAAGACGAACTCGTTGGTTCGTATGGTGCTTTGGAGCTCCTAATTAATCGCTCTTTCTTTGCAACTCGTCTCCCCGGAATTCTCAAGAGGTTTCGACACACTTGTTTAGTTTCAGTGCATCCAGTGGTATTTGCTTCAGTAATCTTGCTCTTAGTTGTGATGACTAGTCTTCATAAACTATCCTTTGTAAACTCGATTGCGTGACTGCCGGTATTTTTCTACCTTAGTTCTTCCCGTAATTCTCTACGGGGAAACGTTAGCCCGGAAGTGCGGTTGTAAAACTCAGAATGGATTACAGAAAGAGTGGCAACGAGTTCGAGCTTCCGACGAAAAAAAAGGGTTAGTTTCTGCCCCCTGGGTATTTACCACTTATACTTTTTATCTGTGTATTTAAAATTCCATTTCGGATTACGAGCTACGGGTAGTGTTGTAAGATTAGAGTTTTATAGATTTTTTTAGTGGTTAGCACTCGCATTGTTATCAATACTTACTTTGAAAAAAGTGATTATGCAATTGAATATTGGGGATTGCAATTTGTAATTGCTATTTGATAATAACTGGATATCTCGTTTATTTTATGATTATGCTGCTACATACATTCAGCATTCATACATTCAGTAATTACTAATACGCTTTTTATCAGTACAAACCGCGCTTAGAAAAGAAGGGGAAGGGAATCCAGCGAGAAATATTTTGCACTCAAATGCTGAATGAGCGCAAATTTATTTAGGAAAAACTCATGTGGAACAGGGTTTGCACACATTGGCGGCAGTTGAGATTTGAGATTGCTACCATCGGATAGAGCACGCAAAATTCTGTACTTTAACCGATGGGATTTTAAATCTATCGTTGCAATTCAAAGTAAAAGGTACTCAAAAAGTACTTATCTTTTTTAATGTGCTGACAGTCTGGCACTTTACGTTCGTTTGAGCTTATGTGCGTTGATTTTTTGAAAAGGTCGTATGCGTTCATCTGAGCTCATCTACGCTCATACGGGCTTCTCATAAGCTGGCACCAGCGTGTCATAAGCTGGTTCCAGCTTACGAGCAGAATTTTGTGTTCACCTTCTTTTTTAATGTGCTGAGGTGTGAGTGTGGGTGTTAACAAATAATTATACTTATCTACAATGTAGCATTTATGTACAAAAAGTGTTCAAGTGTTCCTTGTGAAATACTAGACCAAATTATGGCTAATTGTAATTATTTTATTTTAAATCAATAACTCTTCAATGTCAAATATGATCATTGATCTCAGAGAAGACTTTTTTGTCTTCTCCAGGTTTCTTGAATACATTTTCAAAGATCAACTATTGAAGGTGATGCCAAATTAAGTATTTATACATTTAGTTAGAACCTTAAGGATGAAACTGATAATGTGCATTTATGCGTGCTATTGTATTCTTTATGTTCTGTCAACTGTCAGTTTTGCCTTTCATAATTGAATTAAAAAATAATTTTAGGTCAGGCAAAAATATTATTTTGTGAATTCATTAGTTAATTACTTCAATATCTGTTTACATACCCTCACACCCTTAATTACCAACTAAAATCTTTTTGTTTGCTGTGTCACTGAATAATAGAAGCTTAAAATTATCATTTAATTATAACAGGGAAAGTTACAATTGTTGATTTTAAAACTCGCACGATACCATTAGCCCGAGTTCTCTCAGTTTTTCTCATCGCTAAAAATTATTAGACAATTTATTTATAAAACAATTTTTGAGATTCGCTAGTATCAAATCTGTGAAAATAACGCAAAGTGCGATGAGTTGAGAAAAACTGAAATAAGACTCGGGTATATAATTATTATTTTATATTTTATGAAATCTCCCTGTAAATTGTAAGTGCCTACAGCGCGTAGCCTACCATACGTACATGCAAGCGTATGGTATGTACACTTTCAGAAATACTGGTGAGCAAGAGATGCACAATCCGTGATTAAGGCTTGATTTGCTTTACGATTCCAGAATCTGTAAATGATTACTTCAGAATATTTTTGAGATTGAAAATTTGTTCCCAGAACTAATCTAGGAGTTCGGGACCCATCTGGAAGTTACCTCTAATTTTTCTCCATTCTCCAACATAACTTCGCCTCAAACGACGACCTAATCAAGTCTTAATCACGGATTGTAAATCTCTTATCTATCTAAAATGGGTAGTAGGTGCATTATTGTTTAATCTTAAGATGTTTAGTTTGGAGGGTGTATTTGCGATCGCCTGGGAGTATTTCAGGATACTCCGATTTTTAAGTAGTTTACGCCCATACGGGAGCACTACTGCTGCTTGACATTTATGTATAATATATCCCTATTATTAGGTAGTGGAGACTCGTCAAGGTTGGGAGATGGAGATGGAGAAAGACAACCTTTTCTGGGAAGCAGCTCAACTGCTGTACCTACAGTTGGACCTGTCCGTCTAACTCCGGGATGGGAGGATTCAATCCCTCACCGTGGGGAAGACTTCCACATCCGGAATAGCACAATAAATTTAGCACAACCTCCGGCTGATAGGTGAGAACTTTATGATTTTTATTAGGTATGTATTTTTTTTTAGATTTGAGCGAGATATAAACTTTTGTAAGCATAGAGTATACGATAAAAACTGATCATATCTATTACTCATCTCTCATTCATCACTTATCATCTCTCACGCCTACAGTTTGGTTTGAGAGATGAGCAACAGAGCTATGGCTACACAAGTGATTAAAATAGTTATTTTGGGGGAGCATATTTACGAGACAAGTTCATTTAAACATGGTTGGTGAATAGGTTTCATTCATGCCTATGTCGTTGATTTTAATCTTGACAGTGACAACCGTCCCCAGACAATATTATGACTGGGAACTTTAAAAGCAGTATGAAAATTAGTAAAATTAGTAACTTAGTTTTACGTACCTAAGTATTTTATTACTTCTGGTAGGTATTTAGCAAAAATGGTAAAAGTGATAGCGTTCTTATCAGATAGGCTCAAGGTAAGTATGTAGGAGCAAGTTAAGTATCATGGAAGGTCATTCATTAAAAAAAACTATCTCCATATGCATTAATCTACATGCAATATTACAAGCAGTTGGAAGCTGTAGAGATTATCTCTAAAGGGAGATAGTGTAGAGGTTGACCTAAACTTGCCTTCCAGAACCATTCTGTTGGTTTACAATCATATGGAACACTTACAGGAAACTTTTTGCTCAACTCTCTTGCTTAATATTTCGATCATAATTGTTTGAGAGTTTGCTCGTAATGAGTTACTTTGATTGCTGCTTACATCGTCGGTGAAGAGGCCAAGTGTCGCGGATCCAGTTTTCGTATGATGCAAAGTTGCTCTCATTCACGAATTGGTAGTGAAGCAATATATCCCATCCAACCCTGGAGTGAGCAACACCCGACAGATTGCTTTTACGAATTTGTGGATAAGCGTCACTTAGTATTTTACGAAAATTGGCTACACGATATTTTGCCTCGTCGCCTTTATGATGAAGAACTGTATAAAAATCAATTAAATCACTAGGTAAAGCTAATCTGAGTTTACTATTTGTGGTTTGAATTTGAGTTTAAAAGGTTTCAAGATACTCCTTATGAAATTTGTATTTCACTGCGTCGCTGTAAAAGCATAAGGTCTTCAAAAATGATATCATTAGAGACAGTGGTTTGAAAACAATCAGTCACTGACTTTCGGACGTCACTCTTATAATGCTTTTGTTTGTCTGTTATAACACATGTAAAGATTTTGTAAGTACGCGTGCTCATTAAAGTCGTATGTACACGAAGACAGCTAAAAATAAAGGGTTTGATTGAGCTTGGGATAAGTTTGAGCAAAAATGCACGCGTCTGGTTTAACGGTGTATTATTTACTTTCTGTCCATATACATACCTAGTATAGCTTGAGTCAGGCATTCTTCGTTTGCTCTCCGCTTCTAAAAGTCATACCATGAAATGGTGTTATAGATAATATGTGAATGGTTACATTACTACATTACCACTAGCATTTCCAGTGAACTTTTTACTTCAAATACGCCCTTAATCTATTTGTCTATCTACACAAAGATTATTTTCCTGCCTTACGCCTTGCGCACCACCCAGAACTGCTCCGTTATTATATAAACATAAATATGAAGACATTTTTACTTTCAATATCTATTCATTGATTTGTCGGTTTATTCAAATGCCAATTTTTATCAGTCCACCAGTCGAACAGTCACTGTTTTTCATGAGTAAAAAAATTGACTGAACGTTTTTTCTCGACATTCGAATCAAGCAAGTAGAAGAAAAGGTGCTGGCGATTATCAGAAAGTTGAGGCTCAGAAATTAGATAAATAATCTCTGCGTGTCCATAAAGCTATATATCGAGGGCGAAGAGTCATTTAGACCTAAGTCCAGTTCCTCCTAGAAAGTATTGTATCTCAAGTCCAAAGAAGACTGAAAAGTATTTTGTCGTAAGTCCATACACGTGCACCAACGATGGTATTGTATGTACTTACGGCAAAATACTTTTCAGTCGTATTTGGAATTGCGACACAATGCTTTTAAAAGGGAATTGGACTTAAGTCAAAATGACTCTTCGCCCTCGATATATTATTATTAACCAGCAGTACTGGGTACATTGACTATTTTTACATTCATAATTGTTTACCTTTACCCCTTTTCCGTGTTGGGTGGTATTGGTAAGTCGTAGTGCAGCAATTTAAATTTGATGCTTGAGTTGCAGCTGCAAGAATTGATTATTACCTTGTTGAATCTGGAATGCTGACTGAAAGTTTTAAAAAATGTGCCCCTCGTTTTATATTATTGTCTGAAGTAGCTTGTCGTTCAGAATTAGAAATGTGAAGGCAGACTCTGCTCATTTTCATATTGGCTAAATAGTGTAAGTGCGAAAGGGTTGCCCTATTGGTATAGTTTGAGAGCGAATGCTGACTAAACTGAATACTGTTGGTAATCTACTATATGTATGTATATAGTTATTTTATTATACGTATTATATGTGTCAATGGTTTTTTCGTATGCATGGGAAAATTGAGTATTAGATGAAACGTTTCCCTCTTCAGCTGGCACTTATGGATGAACTCTCAAGTATACTTTCAACTGTGAAACACTAAATTTGTGCAATTAATGCACTATCCTCGTGTTGGTGTTCATCCGGCGTTATGAAATGGGGTACAGGGACAGATTTAAGGTTTTAATTTTAAAAAAAATTCGAATCAGGTTGCTGTTGCACATTAAAATATTTTATACGATATTAAATGTCGTTATCGAATAGAAAATAAATGTCACCAAAGGGAGGAGAGAATTACTGTGAATCCTTTACGTTGCTTTCCTGCTGAGCAACCGAACGAGGTTTTGAATTGAAGTACCTACTGAATCTCATAAACGTGCACTCGCAGTCCTACTGATTAATTATGCAAACTTGATTTAAATACAATTAGAATACGTAGTTATATAACCCAATAGATTATGGTTACGAGTGTAATTGTAGTGGAATTAAATTGATAAGGCAATGCAACCCAAGGTAGCGTTCGTTATGTTGGTTTTACAACTACTGTTGTGGAACAGGGACATCCTGTTACATCATCCACACCGATTAAGTTCCTGTGAAAATACTTGGGCAGCCAGGCATGAGATACATGCCGTAAAATAATTCGCAGTACATGTGTGTAGGATGTATCATATTATGTATTATTCCCATCTTGTCGGTGGGTCTGCTGGATTAATTGCTGTGTCTTGATGTCGATTAAGTTCCTCAAGCCTTGAACTTTTTTCAAGCTTGTACTACATGTTGGTATTCTAACTCAAATTAAAACAATTTAACCTGCTATAATTAAAATCTGAACTGTTAAACTATTAAGTCATTTTCATGCTTACTATTTCGATTTGAATTGACACGAAGTTCCAAGACGCCTAGAAACTGATTGCAATATCAAATTACCTCCACAGCCATTCTAGAAATCGTCGGTGAAGGGGCAAACTGTACCCTATCCAATTCCATCTAAAAGCAAAGGGACACCCAATATTCCTAAACCCAATTTGTCTTTTATTCCACTCTGGACTGTGATTACTGGAAGACTGTTGTAAGCTTGTGGATGCTAGTCGTTTCGTTCCTTAAATAAATTGCTTTGGGAGTAGTTTACCTCTTCACCCACGAAATGTGACATTATGTTAACGTTTCATATGTACCTATACTACCTATAACTTGATGCATCAACAATTATAATGTGTCCATTTTCTACTTATCGTAGTTTAAGTGGTAAAGTGCGGCATATCAATTTCAGGCTAAAAGCACATTGAGGCATTTCCATTTATTTTGTGCTGGGTATACCACAGTTTGCTTTCAGCCGGAAATGGACATAGGTACCCCAACTTGTTCCTTAAACGACTACATGTATGATAGAGGCATTTCAATCGTGGCAAATTTTAAAATCAGGTCACACATCAAAACTAATAGAATAGGTGAGAAGGTCACTTACGAGTTTCCTATAACGGAAATAGCCTCAAAGCATAATAATCATCCCTTTTAAGGGAACTTCTACTTTCTACGCGAACTGGCGGGAACTGGGTACTGTTATTCGTGTAATACCTATGTATATACCAACCTTTACTTGGTTTCAGGTCATTACATATTATGCTGGGAGAAGATTAGCGTGTGGTCTGCAGTGAAGTTCCTTTCTTTCAGGAAATTGCGGACTTTGAGCTATTACAGATTGTGTAGGTGCTTAGTATTGATCACGTATGTTCGGTATGGAGTATAAGCAATTACATTACCGACGACTAAGACAAGCGTCTATTGTTAATATCGTTATACTATTCATTTCATAGATGTTTCGTAGTTATGTTTTAGGGAATTCTCCGTACCAGAATAAGCAGTTTTGACTATATGTATAAAGTCGATAATGGTTTCTCTTTGCATCTTTACCGTGGCCTTTATTTTGGTTTCATTGAAAGCCCCAGCACATGAAACGAAAGACATCATTTGGACTTTTGTTGGTCTTATTTTTTATGATATTCTCTACACTGTCTTGTGCAATCACTAAGCTTTGACGTTTTAATATTTGAGTCATCCGTGTCGTATCCTCTCTATGCAGATTTTAGGAAAATTGAATAACATTTGTAGATAATGCTTACTACAGTTTCTTTATGTTCACATTATAGCACGCTTTCCTTAAAAGCAGAAGCAGAACGACGTGGTAAAGTGTCTCCAGTATAGATTTTACATTACGATTAGTCTATGCCATGCCAATGTTTATGCTCCCGTGAATATTCATAGTTTCGAATCTGCTAAGCTAAGATAAAGTAAAGGTTTTTTGCTGGATAATTACATCTTCGTCAGAGTTGTATTGATTGTATGTAGTTATTGTTGATGTTGTAGGATTTGACTTTTGACGGATGATATACATATATATATATGTGCGTGTGGACGTTCGTAATATGTGTAATGTCTAACTTATGAGAGTTTCTCTGGAAAGATCAGGTTGTATGGACTGGATTTCAACTAGCCCAGCACCGGCTGTTATTTCATACATATTCTCAGCTGACTGGGCTGACTGGATTGCTGTCTCTAAATTAAATACTGAATGTAACTCTCATTCTCATTTCTGGTTCGTGTATTCACTCTGCATTCGCCCAAGTTGAGATCTTGGATAAGTGGATTTCTGCGTTTGTGTGTAGCTCTGGAAGAGCCATATAAGGAGCGCGGATTCGATTTATTTTCTTTCCATTATGGTTATTGTTAAATGTGTGTACGACATTCGTATACAGCTAGAGAGTCAGGGTCATTACCTGGCCCGAGTTTGTTTATTTAGAACTGAAAATCTGGACTAACTACATACACAAGGCAACGTAGTAATCCTCTGGATTGTATGTCGAGCATGTTAGGATTCTACTCGAGGTTGTGCTCACTCATTCAGTCGTATAAATCTACTCTGGGATGATATTAAAGCGAGCGGAGTTGAATACCCATGTATAGGATTGGGTAATATAGCCATATATGGAGCTATATATATTTTCTTCCGAAAAAATAAAGTGGATAGAAGACAGGGAAGGACATTGTAGGACTGCACTGCAAGGAATGAATGAAAGGGGGAAACGCTAAAGAATGTACAGTATGAAGCCAAAATTGAAGGATATATTGTTACTGACATTACTAAGGTTGACTGTATGTATCCGCATGGAAACTACTGACGATTGTGTATTTTAGGGTTCGCCTGAATAGCCGAATGCGTGGAAGGAACATTTGTGTATGTACTTACGTAAACTGGGATAGATGAATTACAAATTGCGTTAAAGCCATGTGCCGATAAATGGGGAAAAGCAAAAGGGAGGGATGGCATAAAATAAAATCCCAGTGGGTATCTAAAGAGACTTGAATGCGTATGGTTAGTATTATTGTAAGAGGAGCGTGGAGTACGAGAAGGGTGATTCTCCTCTGCTGCCCGGTGAAAGAGTCAGCACGCGCCCGCAAACCAGAAGTTACGGTTGCTCGTAGAAGTTGGAAGTTTCACTTCGGCAGTTGGCGTTCACTGGATGCTATTTCACCGATTTATCGATTGATGATAGCACTACGCTGAAAATTCACTTTCTATTCCAGCTCACGTGGTTAAATAGTTCTTGTTTTTATCGTGTTCTTCCACACTGTTTCGCTCAGTTCTTCCAGACGCATCATAATTTGTTTTGTCATTTTGAGATCTTCTTGTTTAATTGTTTATTTCATTGGTCTGGAATGGACTATTTCAATTGAAGGTGTATATCTATGTTGCCTATTCAGAGGTATTTCTGCCAGTGCAAGTGTGGAGTGTTAGAGTGTATACCGGTGCAAGAAGGAAGGGCATGGATTCTAAATGACAGGGATTTAGAGTACTCAGAGATTCAATTCAAAGCAGACAGACAGAGACGCTTGTGTCGGTGTGACGGTGTGTGACAGTATTTTACAGCCGTGTTCTCGAGATTCTCTACTGTCTGACTGTCTCTACCGCATGTTGTTATGCATATTTATGGGTCCATCTCGATCACAACTTATTTAGACGTATCTGCATCTATTGCCAGACTCATATGCTGGCTTATTGTTTTGTTATTTTCCATATAAATTGTGCCACTGCAACGAATCAGCATTTTCTACTTTTACCCAGAGAACAGTCAGCAGTGCCTTTTGCCTTTGCCAGCCTTGAATAACGTAGAGTCTGAAACTGAGAGAAGTAGAGTGATGTAGTTGCAATCGCATCGTAAAGGCTATAAAGAGACTTGACAGTCCATGGTTCGTCGGGATTGGAGTAGAAAATTAGTTGAATCTACTGAGTGAATAATGATAGAAACCTCCTGTGGTGTTGTTTGTGTGTCACGAGCGAATATATGACCACCGTGACTCGGCTGCTACCCGATTCCACTTTAGAGAAGCAAGAGTTATCTATTTTGTTGTTCCAGAGAAGGATCTATTGCGAATTGGTTGGACCTACCGTTTATTAATGTGTAATTTGTATAGGCACCTATATATGTGCCGTACGGCTGCTCTTGCTTCCATGCCTTGAGTCGAAGGCTGCAAGAAATATTGATAGTCATAGAAGAAAGTGATTTTATTCAAGTTGCACTGAAAGCTACACGTAGAGAGATCTGGGAATCTTGTTCAGCATTGTACTTATCACAAGGGGAAGAGAAATTATGGCTGTGGGTGAAAGAAAAGCCCCATTGGCATCCCTAGAAGATTTCTCTTCCATTTATTATTACTCACCAAACTTAACCAAGAAATTGTCGGATTTTTCTACTCCGTTACTCACTACTTCGGATACTGAGAATATTGAATTAGTTGCTAATAATGAAAATTTTGAAAACATTGCCAAATATAATGCTAATAGAAAATTGCGGCCTTTTGTTAAGGTGCCTCAGGATAGGTTCGAATAAATATCTGTATAATGGTGTAATTTTAACAATTATGGATGTAAAGTTGTAACCATGTAATAATTCGTATACTTTTGCGATTTACAGATTCAAACTGGTATTCTTAATTATGGTCATCCATGGTATAGGAACCCTTATGCCTTGGAATATGTTCATCACAGCAAAATCGGTAAGTGGTTCTTGGATTTCCGTTCAAATTTTGGGTACTATTTGTCTGTGGTATAAAATATTCACCTATGTATTTATTTATACGTATTTTCAATGTGTTCATCATCTGCTGCTAATCTGAATAGTATTTCGTGGACTACAAACTTGGAGGAGAATATACCGGTGTTGAACAATCCAAATATGCAAGTAATTTCTTACCAGTCATCGGATTTGCTTCACAGATACCAAATGTTTTATTCAACTGGCTGAATATTTTCATTCCCATAGGGTAATCTACTATTTATTATGTTTTAACTTTTTTCTTCCACCCTGTAGATAACTGGTTCATAAATAACAACGAATCAATTTTGATTCTGTACTGACTTCAACATGTTCAAAGAAATTACGCTCTCGACGTTATTAAAGTTATATCTGCCTGCACATCGGATACATCCTTTTTTCTATCAAGGTCGTATTATTAGTACGAGAAGGAAGAAGCCCCTACTTTTATTGTCCGGTTTATTTTTTTAAACTGTTAGTTTGCCATTTATTATTCAGAATATGTTTTGTTAGTGTAGTTCTTTGTAAATTACTTTTGAATGGAGGAGCTTTGCAGCTTTTTGTCTTTCTTATCTTCGATGTTTAGAAAGTTTTTTGGATACGGATTGTATACGGTGTGTTCCTACAACTAATTATCGCTAACCTATCTGTAGTAGGTAGGTATAATTATAATATGGCGTAGACCTGCCCTTTTCTGAAAAGTGGGACGATTAAGTTACTGGGGTGGCTAAATGATTTTTCTAATGTCCTCGTAGTTGTAACAAAAGAGTCCGAAGATTGAAGCCAATGTCCGATGCCCTATGTTAATCGAAAGAGACAGCCAGTAATAGTCGGTTACGGTTACGGCATTAATTGTAGGCAACATGTTTCTTTTTTAAATAGGTTAAGTCTAAGGAAACCTTATAATTCCTATTGCAAAAGTAATCCAATAAAACAAGGCTTGCTTGCTTAGATTTGGTTTTGCAAGAGCTAATTAGTATTATGAGTAGTTTTCTGCACAACACCAAGCCGAAATTCAAAAAGACAGCAGCGAATGTCAAGTTGTAAGTAGGTTCGATTTATTCCCAACAAGGACACAAGTACCCATAACTATGCATATCGCTTCGAATCGATATTATTTTACATATTTCGTCGGCCTAGGCCTAGAGTCATTTTGTCGTAAGTTCAGTTGACTGCCGTTGGACTTACAACAAAATGACACTACGATTTGTGATACACCGACGATTTGTGATATTTATGCATATGTACAATATACGTATGGTATGTTGTTATTATGATATTATTAAGAATATCGTTACTTCGATTTAAATGTTCCTAATTTTTTGTATTTTATTTTTTCAGGGGAAATTTGAAGACCAGGATCGTTTGGTCGATTATAATTGAAGTAATTTTGTTCATTGCGACAGTAATTCTTGCGATGGTGGACACATCCTCGATCCCGGGAGTATTTTTTTCGTTGACTGTCTTATCTGTCGTCGTTATGAACAGTACGAATGTTAATTACATATAACCTATAAGCATTTTATGTATTTATGTTTTCGTTCAATATGTCATAAAACGCTAAATTTTATTGCAATACGGTACGCAATAGGAAATCAAAGCTCTATTAATGTGCTAGAGGCTAATATTATTTATTTGTATGGGCTTGTAGTGGCTGGAGGAATATACCAGAACTCGGTATATGGTATTGCTGCTAAGCTTGATTATACTGGTGCTGTTGTCCTTGGAAATGTAAGAATTTTTAATTTCTCAAGCATACTGCCAAATATTTTATGGTCTACTTATTAGTATAATGACCCTGGTACCCATTGTAATTCTTGAGATTAATGTTCAGTTTGTTTTATTTTTGAAATAGAATATCTCGGGAACATTTGCTGCTATCATCAATATAATCTCAATTGCTGTGGCTCCAGAGCAGAGAACGGCGGCTATATATTATTTCATCGCGGCCCTTTTTGTTCTTCTCGTTTGCTTCGATACCTATTTTGCGCTTCCCTTAAATGTGAGATTTCGTTACTTACCGAAAATTGGAATGTTATGACCTTAACATTTGCGTAAACTAATTATTATTGCTACATATTTTTATTAATCTAGACCATTATACCATAGATAAAGGTGCAAAATGGATTGCATCCCTTCGCCTCTGAAATCACAAAATCAATGACTGTGCAGTTAGCACTCTAAATGTAACGTATCAACAATTCTAGAAAAGGTGTATCACTGTTTATAGTACGATATTTTTACTATTATGTTTTAATGTTTTTAGAAATTCTATCGGTACCACGAGTTGCTAAGTTCCAAAGAACAGGAAAATAAAAGGCAATTGAGTACACGGGTTGGAGTAGTTCAGAAAACATCGAATTTTGCAATACTTAAAAAATGTTTTCCTCAATGTGTTAACGTTTTCTTGGTGTTCTTTGTCACACTGTCAGTCTTCCCAACGGTTTATTCAGGTAGGTTTACGAACTCTGAGATTAATTTTGGTACTGCACTAAGTATTATTTTTTCTGTGTTCTCTTGAAAAATAAATATATTAATGTGTTTTTTTGTCAACTGCAGATATCAAAATAAGCGACAGCAATTTTTTTATTCCTGATAAATACTTCGTAGCAGTTACGTGCTTCCTTACTTTCAATTTAACTGCTATGATTGGAAATATGCTTCCTTCCTTGTTTTTGTGGGTAAGTTCTTTGTAATAAAAAATAAGACATATTTATCGTGTAACATTAGTAATTACAACTCGAAAGACTAGAAGCCTACTACACGTATGTACACACTAATGTGCAACATATATGGAACTATTTTTATGAAAAAACGTTAGTTTTCATGCCGCATTGATTATAGATTATTATAAATGTAATATTCGTGTTTGTTCCTGCAGCCTTCAGCAAGATTTCTTTGGATTCCTGTCATCCTACGGTTCGCTTTCCTTCCTTTCTTCTTGTTCTGCAAATATCTTCCTCTTAACATCGAGCGAACGCTGCCAATATTTATACAAAATGACTGGTTGTACTGGGGCGGTGGCATCCTATTGGGGCTCACTAGTGGTTACTACAGCTCCCTAGCAATGATGTATTGTCCACGGTAAGATCTTCAATATTCTGTCGGATTTTATTTCTTTTTCTGTGTAATTTTGCGGTAACAGTATACTTACGTACACTTGTATGCGCTGACATTCAACTCAATATGTACTTTATTTGAACTCTTAGAACTGTCGAGAGTGAGCACGCTCCGGTTGCGGGTATGTTTGGCGCAGCCTTTCTCATCACAGGGATTTTCGCTGGTATTTCGTTCTCCTCTTTTATGCCATATGTGGTTTCATATTTAAATTTTGACGGCTGAGTTACGGAACCATGACTGACGATGAGTGGAGCAGTAAATGACTTGATGGAAGACAATGAAGAATGTACAGCGACCAGCGCATTGTGTTCGCTTATTATTTATATCTGAACTTACCTAAGAATAGTAATATATCTATAGACACCTAGCGTGTATATACCTAAATTAGTTTGTATTCATAACTATTCTCGACGAAGGAAGAAGTTAAAGTCATAAGTCCATCATAAAATAAAGCAATTTAAATTTAGTTTAGGTAATGCAAAACTCCCCGTTCAATTCTTAATCATTAGTACGTAGCCTTAGCTAGGCAATAATAATTATATTTGATAGCTGAGTAATTGATGATAGTTATTCCCTTTAAATCCGTGAAATACATGTGCTGCATTGCGTACGCTACTTTCAGCGCATGTATTTGTGCTTGCGGGTATAGCAAAATGATTTGAACCTCTTACGGCTAGGAGAAGCTGCACTTTATTGTGCAATTTCGTAAGGGATTAGAATATGTAATGACCAAAATAGCGCACCTTTTTGCTCGAATTTTTACTTTATAATATAATTACCTAAGTTATTTTATAAAAGCATGAATCAATTCGATAGGTACATATCTTTTCCCGGTAGGGTTAATATTTAAAATTACTATCTCCGCATTGAAAACAAAAGAGCATCATGGGCTAATTTATTGTTATAAAAAATACTTTTTTGCTTCCTAAATCTTGAAGTGAAGCATTTTGTAAAACACATAAATATAGAATACCTTGATACTTAATACCGTATACCGACCTAACTCCCCTAGTGTGAGCTGCGAACTATCAAACGTACTAATAAATATAATTCTTTATAATTATGCTGCTATCGAACAGTGGTAGCTCCATATTATAAAAGATATTTATAAATGAACTCTTGCCAATTTATTTTTTGTAGCATTTAGTTTGCAGTTAGTGTTAGTAGTAAGAAATTTTTGAGTGAATGCAGGGGTACTAATCATGTTATTTATCTTCTAATAGGAATAAGCAACACTCTAGACTTTGATGTAGTGTGGCAGTATTGCATATTTGAAAGTCAGTTATAATTAATCTGAGGACGTAAATGATCTTTATCATAAATAATTCATATTTATCGGGTTCGTAAAAACTGCTAAACTAGGCAAATAAAAATCGCTGAGGTGGGATGCTGTATGTACTAAATCAGTCAATGAAATTGAAGTAGGGATGTGCAAGTGCAAGGAATAAATAAATAGAGTAGTTGTTTGATTTTGTGTGACGAGTTTTGAGAAATAATTTTTAAACTTACATATATTGACATTTACATACATATTACATTGTTATTGACAATTGATATCTTGTTACCTATTTGTAAAATTGTTTTCTAGTATGTAAGTAGGCACATATAATTATATATAATGCCATTATGAATTAATAATCATTATCTCTTACATTTAGATTTACAAGAAATTATATTTATCTACGTAATAAGTAAATTCCTTAGTTTGTTTTGCTGTGTGTGTTTTACGAAAATCTACTTACGTTATTTAGATTAAAAGATTGTATAATTTACCATGATAAATTTGCAAACACTTAAAAACATTCTTATGATTTGCATAATAGCATATTTTACACATGTTTCGGTTTACGTTTAAATTGTTTCCTAAATTATGACGTCATTAATTAATAGTTACTAAAGCCAAACATTTATTTCATGGAAATAGAACTGTAAGTACCTAATCATTAAAATAAGCTACGAACCATATTGTTGAATTATTGGTTTTAATGCATTTTCAAAATGATTTGACCCAAGAATGTAGTTCATGCCCCATGTAGGTCTTCAACCCTACATTCACACCCAAGGATTAACATAGTATAAAATTACGAAATACAGCATTTTATTATTATACTACTACGGGATTATGGGGTTTGTTCTTTGTATTGATTTCTCCTTAATAGTTAGATTAAGAATTTTTAACACTCAAGTTAATTCTGGTCTGAGGAAAACGATTCGGAGTTAACTTTGTACGGACTGTTATAATAATAAATAATTTGTGCCTTGGTTATATGGTATACAAGTCAGACTTACATTATATAATAAAAGGCTCAAGTCTTCGTAGTTGCAATTTGTGTAGCTTAAGTCCTGTCCTATGTCGAAGGGGGTAGATGATTACTTAGATCATCTAAAAATATTACGTAGTATACTATTTTTCAAGTAATAAATTAGAACTAGGAGATAAAGGATAAACGGTAATCATTGATGTAATCATGTAGTTTGAAATTTAGCCATTGAATTTGTAACTTTCATAATTTAATTGCAGTTCGAGACACGTCTCAAGCATAACCATAAATTACCTTTTTATATCAAAATATTGACTACTGTACTACATCATGCACTAACCTTAACCATTTGGTCAGTAGCACGAAGCTTCCGCAGACTTTTTCATGCAGTCCTCCGTGGTCGTAGCGAAAAAGCAAAATGGTACAGTGTATTTAGTCCAGATACATATTGGTATGCATTAAGTTGCATCGTTGTTCCGACTAAAAATGGGGCATTCGGTGACGCAATTTAGACCACTCCTATCCCACCAAACATTGAGCAAGCAATGATTGATAATATAAACCCCTACATAATACATTCATACTATATTTACCTTATTAGGACGAATGCCCCTTCAATTCACACAAGATGATGTTCAGAACTCAAAATAATTATGTACAACGACAATTTAAAAACTGGAAACAATAATAAAAATTATTTTTACCTTGTACATTCGTATAATTTGTACTTAAAGTAGTAAAATATTGGTACTGCAACTGTAACTGATATGTTAAGAATAATGTCAAGTAGTAAGTGGAAAGCTATTGAGATTGTAGTTTTGAGTTCTAATCAGTTTAGATAGTTAAAACATATCAGATGTTATGGTTTATATTTTTCCATTTGTATTTGTAAAATACAAGGGTTGAACGCATTGCAGTAAAAGGGAACCAAGTCTTGGAGCTGGGTAGTAATTAGGGATTTCATAATTAAAACCATAGCTGATGTGTCATCACTGTTAATTCTTGAGGGGTAATCATACCCCTAAGGCAATGAGTGTATAGCAATTACAATTAACGCTGTTAAGACCGTTTGGTAAACATAGTGCAGATTAATTAATGAAGCTGTTAGAAACATCTAGTTGTGAAATATTGAAATAAGCAAATTGTGTTCAAAGTTCAATTTGGGTTTTCGAACAGTTAAGTAAATCAGTTAGAGTTAACATTAGTAATCAGATAGAGTAATTACCTACATTATCTATAGCAGAGGTACGAAAGAAGATCCCAAGTAAGATATTCAATACTGCAGTATTCTTGATAACATCACTGTTCCTATATGATTATAGTCTTTAGACTTTATTTGTAAGAGTTTACTAGCATGTTAGATCAATATTAACATCATAACCCACCTGTTATTAGTTCTAAAATTTCGTTAAAAGCAATTCACAGTTTATAATTGATTCATCACTAAATAAGTCATTAGATTTTCAAGTTTTTTATTATTTAAGACTGGATTGTACTAGACGTGTCAACGGAATCGAAATTCTGAAGAACAGACACATGTATAACTTTTGAAATTCATGAGAATGATATGAGACAATAAAAAAATCATAGGAATAGTAAACGTCATCCATCGAAAACTAAAACAATAGACTTGCTAAAAAGCATGTTGTGTACATACATGTTGTATCTTAATTTTGGAATCTGCTAAAGCTAGGCTGTTGATCTAAAAGTTAAATTACCAATTGTAATAACATACTATAAATAAATAAATGCAAGGTAGGGTAATGTAATCGGACACTGGTTGGTAAGAGTAGTGTATAAGTATAGTTTCACCATAATTAATAATTATCTATGGTAGAATAATGCAGTCCATTTAATTATTGTAAAAACATTTACAAATTATGAATCCAGAGTGGTCACAGTTTTTGATGTAATCAAACGAAATACTTAAGTACATACATAGGTTGTATGTTGTATGCACTCTGCCGCCAGCGTTCGCTAGTACGATTATTTTCGTTGTAAAATTTTAGTGTTGTTATTGATTCAAATGAAAAATCGGTTAAAATCTCGACCTTCACTGTAATTATATGATTTAGTAAATAATTAACTTCCAAGAAACTTTAGGCCTTCTTTGAAGGTGTTACTTTATACATACACTAGTACGAAGGCGGATGATCTTAATTTGTATTATTCTGCTTTTTTATATTATTATTATGTATGAGGTTAATTAGGTATGATGAATGCCTTTTTAATTCTACTCTTTCGTACTACCTACTTGATAATGATAGCTGATAACATATTTGCTGTTTTCTTTTTCCGAAAAAAGTTTATTTACTCTGCTTCTAGGTAATTGGGGTCTTTTTTCCTGCTTAGGAATATTCTTTTTAAACTCTGTTATAAATACCACCATATTCAGTCCATGTAAATGAAGAATAAATAATTACGCTTGTTGAATTAAATGAATGCGATCTGTTGCATGGAACTAAATATTTCTCAAAATCAATCAACTCTCATGCATAAAATCCATTATGCCTACATAACTCTACGCCTGTATCAACAAACTTAAAGTCGCGCATCCACATCTCAGACGGGGAATTAAAGAAAAAATGGATGCATGTCACTTTGACTTGGAAGCCGATTTCTTTAACCTCTTCAGGACGACAGGGACAAATTTGGTACTGTGTTATTTCCATAAGGCACCATGCTATTTTTCCTTAAATATAAGCCGTCCTTAAAAGGTTAAAAATAAAATTTGAATAAAAAATGCCATAAGTACATTTTAGTATATTGGAACATTAGAAATGGAAAGAAAAACAACATGAATGGACACAAAATTATATATTTTCTTAGCACATCGTAAAGTTTTTTAAGTACAGTATGGCCAGCGACCAAAAAATTAATTTGGAATCATCCCAAATTTCTTGCTTCTCATATTTTAATTTAAAGAAATAACGTTTCAAAAGATGCGGAGTACATAGTAGAATTAGCCGAAAGTATAAAATTAAGAAAGACATTCTAAAAGTGCAACAAAAGTAGACTTTTTACGAAAACGTAAAATAAAGAAATTAGACATTTTTTAAAGGTGTAAAAAAAGGAATTAGTTTACTGTAAAAATAATGCTACCGGATCTTGCTCCCGTGGATGAAAGTCTGTCAATACATAAATTAAACGTAGGTACACACTCCAAAAAGTTTTTTGAATTGAGCAAAAATAATTTATAAGCGGTTCATGCTTTAAAGCAATTTGGAAATTTATGACCTACATGCTTCGAAAAAAATATTTCAAATCTTTTCCGAGGGAAAGGATCTGAACATTCCCACTTTAGTGCGTAGCTGTTCGAATACAAAATGTAGGTAGGTACCTACATTTTGTACACACACAGGATAAGTAGTACGTATGTACCTACAAGCACGTAAGTACATACATTACGCACTCCATATAGGTACATTTATCTACAGGACGTCTGCCTCTGGTTCAGTAAAAGTAACCATGATCTGAGCTGAATTCGTCGACCCTTATTTGCTGGTTGGTCCTGGATGGATCCTTTGGATGCAATCAGTATACGTAATTGAAAAATTATTTAATTAGTACTCCGGTAATACATCCCATTCAAACAATTAGTTTAATTAGATTTAATAAAACCTATGAACTAATTCTCAGCTCAACTGCTCATTCCAAGTCATTTTTTCGCTCACAGTCTAAAGTAGTTCATTTAAAGCTGAAGTGGCACTATAGAAGATAGAAGAGAGGAAGAAGGACGTCAACTTCAATTCCTGGGAAATATAGTATATCTATATGTACCTAGGTACCTTTTATACTTGTGTCTTTCATATCTATGTATGTGGAACCAGTGTCAAAAACTCCAGACCAAAGCTAACTTACTCTGGGAAGTATGAGCATAGTATTACATAAATAGCTTGTATCATTGTCATTAGCTAAATTTTGTAGTTGCAGTTATGGCAATTGAGTGAATCAAAGAACTGCTGCTCTCTTCTGGATGGGCTGACCTCGACTTCGGATCGGCTGTGCTACTCTTTTGCAATTCGAGACTCAATTTACATTGTCATATTTAATATTTCGCTTTTGCCATGATACAATAGCAAGAAGGAGAGGCCACTACAATGTCCACTATTGGAGAATGCATACCTATGTATGTACGGAGGTGATATGGTGAAGATGACGAAATACAAACTACTCTTTCTCTCTTTTTTGACTCCCTCATCCCTCATCTGACTTGTGTTTGTGCCTATTACTACTGGCATATACTCTGGGATGAAAACGTTCTATCAGTAAACGTTTATTTCACACTAATCTTACTTGGCTTAACTTAAGGGCGTCGCTACAGCATCTTTAGATTTCAACCGACACTGTGGCGACAACGTGATTGGAAAGAATTGGGTGACCTAATCGAAAGTTTATCCTACGGGGTCTCATTTATATTCAAGATAGACAAATAACTTTCCGCATTGCCACCATTTTAGTGAGATCAATCCGGATAATAATTAAGATAATAACTTGAGAAACATCTAGAAGTAGTTTTTGTTATTAGTTTAGTAGACACTGCTGAGCCATTTATAATCTTTTATAATAATTACAAATAAAAATCAATGACTACTGCATTTGTATACCTGCTCTCTACACTATAACTCCCGTTCTCCGCCTATAATTCCCTTTGGTCAATACCAATGTAACAACCAACTACCTGAGCGTAAATATAATATAATTACAAAAATTCTTTTTCACAGAGGAATCTATAATAATAACAAACCCAAAACTATTGAATAACTCTACAATAACGCGTTCTATTTTAATTCTTACTGGGCACCAACATTAGCATCCTTTCCCTTTATTATTTTAATCCAAAAAGAAGTAGGTACCTGGTTACTACCTACTGCATTTCAATCTTACCTGCAGCAACGAAAAACGGCGAACTAACCAGAGCGATTTGAAAAGGAAACAAAATGTAGGGGGAAACCCGATGATGGGTAGTTGCATGGTAGTTGATGGTAGATTGGTGTATTTGAAGTTCGGTAAATTTGTCATCACTGCAATTCTACCGAACTACCACAACAAACTTTCATCGGGTTTTCCGCTATTAATTCAGTAAAACGTAGGTCGACACAAACAAAAACTACGTAAATATTAAATAGGCAATACAATAAATAACTTGGGAATAAGTACATAACTTCGGGTTTTGGAAGATTTCTCGTTAGTAACTACCTGCAAACTATCAGAGTGGCGATTACATAGTCTCACTTAGCATCGAAGATAATAATTAAAGGTAATCTAGCTAGACTATTGAACTTGCGTTGAAAATGAATCCAAAATACAGTTGCGGGTTAATTCAGTAAAATCTCCACGTTGTGTTACCCTTTCCATTGATAAGCACTGGAGCAGCAGGAGCCGTACTAAAAAATTCCATTCTCCTGCGGCACTAGTACTTAGTAACGAAATAGGGATTTGATTTCATCCTTTGACTGTGTCACACGCTGCTCTTCTTCCCACCAACAGTTTTGCCTCGGTTCAACTGATTCAGAGTAAAGGCAAAATTTAAAGTTGCAGTTGAACGCTTCAGGAATAGCTTTAGGTGTCTGTGATGACTTCTTTCTTGGCCGTATGAATGTATTAACCTGTTGAGGTTAGCGTGAGGCGTCGGGATCAGGACACGTTGTCACTGTCTAACAAACTGGACTAATGGACTGCAGCGACATTGAAGGTAATATAGTCCGTGTCCGTGAGAGTTGACAGGTAAAACGCATCTTGACGACGAAAGGGAAGGGAATCTTGTAAATTAAGTTGAAGTTGAAGTTATTAATGAAATCGAGAACAGTTTATAAATTATAGAAATACGCTTAGCAGTTGTTGCTCCAGTCCAATAGTAGTATGTAAATGTATAAACCTATGCTAATTTATGTGTACGAGAGAGAGAGAGAGACAGAAAGAGTGCAGTAGTAAGTACTGATGGATTGTAGAGGAGAGAGGATTGAAAGTGTAAAAACAACGAAGAGATATACTAGAGGGAAAAGATTAAGTGAAAAGACACTTGGTAATCGTCAGGCCAGAAACGAAAGTCTGCATAATATATTCTCGATTTCGAGTCTGGATTCCTAGGATTCTCAGGATGAAGAGAACGAGAAGACAGACAGAAGAGAGTGGAGAATTGAACTTTTCAAATGTCAGACTTTTTGAAGAATACTTGGGTACTCCACTTGTGCTTGTCCTCGTCCTCGCCTTCGCCTTCTTGTCCTCATGCTTCTCGTCTTAAGTTAGTCGGGGTCTTTATTACAAAGTATTTCGGCTATTCGACTGTGTATCCTTACTTTGAGAATTCCTCTGTAAGATAAACTACCCTCTGTGCTGTACTGTTTATAAATTTTAGTTCTAAATTCAAATTCGGCGAGGAGTGTGGTAAGTAACGCTAGGAGTTACTGTCTCAGCTCGAACAGGGAAAGAGAGATAAGAGAGAAGCGGACGTCTGTCCAGTCGAAGGTTGAATTTCAAGTTGATTTTTGACTTTTTGCTTTGAATGGGTTGGAGCTGTATGTGAATTTGAAGTTGAGGTCGGGATTTGTTCACTGTGTACTCTACTCTGGACTGTAAACTAAAGTTGGTGTTTGTACTAGTCTGAATTGTGAGCTGAAGAAGAGGCAAGTGAAATTACCCTGTGTACTACTGCTAGTCCCGCTCCTGTCCTGTCCACACCGAGAGTCACAAACTGACTGACTGGCCAGATGATGGAGCATGACAGGGATATTTGAACGAAATGGACCAGACCAGGACAGGATGTGACCCTTAATCTGGTCGAATGGTGTGGTGCACGATGCGAGGACGCTGATGATAATAATAATAATAAAACTGATGATGATGATTAATAAATGTTTGTAGATTTGTGTTCACCCCCAGATTTTTGAATCACTTCTTTCTTCCTTAGTTTAGTTGTCACTTCAGTCCACGTCTCTTCTCGTCTACATACTCTTCATCACCGTTTATGAACTTATATAGCAACTGAGATTTTATGTATGTACGAGTTCAAAGATTGGACAGCCTTTCGAGTTATTCATATTTATATTTATACATACGTATGCATACGCAGGGTGAGAGCCACAACTTTTAAACCCCTGCTTCCTTTTTCATCTAGAAACGGTCTCTCTCTCTCTCTCTCTCTCTCTCTCTCTCTCTCTCTCTCTATCAATTGACGTCTATGAGTTGATTAAAAGACTCCGACCATATCGCATCCATCGTATATATCACTTCACATCGGTTGGTTGCCGGTCCTCCCGTTTCTATTTTCTCCAATAAATCTGCTCAAGTGTGTACTCGTCAGTACCTAATGTCAGTGTCATAGCAGCCAGTAGATTCATACAGAGATACATACAGCTAACCCTATTTATGTAGTGGACTGGAAACCGTAGAATAGTATAGAAACAATGATGTTATAGCTGCTTAATTATTTAAATGTATATAGGCTTATGTCGTCTTGTCAGATCTGGGATGCGAAGCCATGGTATCCCATCATGCTACGTATTCCTTATCCTTATTCACTTATTCCGGATCCTGGGTAAGCTTTGTGAGTTGAGTGGACTCAGCAAGCAAGCAATTCAAATCTCTGCTTTTCATCTACGTGATTTCTCTTATTATTTCCTTATCACTATGCTGCTACCTACTTGATGATGATATGATGACGAATGACCTACGCATGTATGGCCTGCATTTCAGAAGTTGTGGGCATTGCAGCCTTATTGTAGGTAATTGAGCTATATACCTACGTATTATGTATACTTTGACGGACTGCATGGAATTGGTCCTATTCCCGGCCTGAGATTTGCTTTCTGACCTGACACTATTTACTTTGCTTATCTAATCTTGAATCCAAACCCAAGTACAAACTTCTTGTAGTCTTTGCCAGTGTCAGTGATTCAGATTTGGACATGAGGATATGTGAAGCTATCAAGTGTATATCGGGTTAGTTTGTGCCCAGCATTATTTTCTTAAGACAAACAATTTCCTTGTGATTTTGATCCTCGTTTAGTCATGATCACGACACGACATTAGCTTATCCACCAAGAGATTAGAGACTACTCGGCCAGTTCTACCTTCATTGACTATAAGTATTATCTGGATCAGGGAATGTCAACTGTGTTTATTGTGACAGTTAGTAGGCGAGCGTGAGATGGTAAGTCATTATCTTTCAATACTCTTAGATTTCCAGGGACTTACCTTTCCATTAGTTTTGTTGATCTGTATACATAATTTGGTGCTCGTTGTAGTTCAAAGTATTACTTTTTAGTATCTGGATCCTCTTGACCAATCCAACTTTTGATTTATTTTCTCCAGTAGTCCATTTGCGTATGTTGTCTAATTTTAAGTTGCAGTTGGGTTATGATGGGGATAATGTGGGAGATTTTTGAATTGGTCCAAGGTAGCTCTAATTAAAAACACGGCATTGTGTTTTCTTTGTTGTTTCGTGTTTGTTTAAATGTGATTCAACATTATAGGGTGCAGTAATAAGAGACATCATAAAGATTACTACACAGAATATCCTAGGAATTCTGGAAATTCTAGAAATGATGTTCCTTCCTCTTCCTATAGGAAGCGAGAAAATAAATTGTGAGGTATTTCATACTATCTAGCAAGTCTAGTTCTCGTAACTGTAGACTTGGTTTGAGCTATTTCCAGTCAATTAACATTCAAATCAACTTTGAAGGCACATTCAAAAATTATATTTTTCTAATGGAATTTTCGTGTAGATAAAAATCTAGAAAATGTTTGATTACTTTTAGTATTTGTTTTATTAAGATCTACGA
Organism: Ptenothrix huangshanensis; assembly: GCA_036851915.1. Lineage (NCBI taxonomy): Eukaryota > Metazoa > Arthropoda > Collembola > Symphypleona > Dicyrtomidae > Ptenothrix > Ptenothrix huangshanensis. The sequence continues at coordinate 116,508 of JAAXYX010000004.1, read as the reverse complement.
GCTGCGAAAAGGAAATATGTGAGAGTGAATTCTGTAAACGCTTAAGTAATATAGAGGAGGCATTTGCACGCAACTTCTCCCTCCAAGTAGACATTAGCAGCTCAGTGCGAATAGGATATCGTCCATAGAAAATATGGAATGTATTAATGCACCAAGTGTATATTCACGCAGTCAATTATGACCAATAAAGATTTTCAAAAAATGCTAATTCTAATTTTTATGAAATGCTACTTGAGCATTTGAAGACGACCGTTTTACTGCAGGACCTTTTTAAATCAAGAATTTCTCTGAAGCGTCGACACTTGTTCGCTCAATCAGGCAACAAAGACCAACTTTAATAGAGGGACAAGTTTTGTGCAAGTATAACCATGAGAATAGTTCCAGACCAAGTTCCTGTATATTAGTATACTGGTACGGATGGTGATGGTAGTACTGGTTTATGGTTTGGTGGTATATGGAGCTGATGCTATGTAGCCGTAGTTTGGACCATCTATAAAATGAAAAGTTGTCAATCATGAACTCTCCTTTGAATGAGTTTTAATTGAGATCAATTTACAAAGCTGACTGTGTAAATGCTACTACAAGTGAGGATGGAGTTGTGTACCCTGTTAAGCATCTCTGGCCTTTACAATGCATATTTCTTTTACCTACCTATTACTATATTCCAATAAGCACAAGCACAAAATCTAAAAGCCGGATCTCTGGCTTGGTTTTGACTTTTAGGCTTTGGCTTTGGTTTTTCTACTAGACAGAAAGTAACATCTAGTGCACATGTACAATCGGACTTGTAATTATACTCAATACTGTACGACAGACTAGTGCACAGTTATCTATATTATAATGTCAAGGTAGGAGCGATAATCTTCCCCGGAACTACTAGACTCAGGGCTTCAGGAGGTGTGAAGTGGCTAGATTTTGACCAGCTAAAGACATTCGTAACATAAATATCGCATTTTATCGACTAATCGCCCGAATTTGATCAATTGCCGGGTCTGAAAATCAAAATATCTGTAACCACCGGGTTTTGATCAATTATCGGGCAAATTGTGCATCAAATGAATGCAAATTTTCGTCCTTCATTTCTATACTGACGGTAAAACTGCTAAATAGTGATTTAAAATATACGCTTACTCGAAAAATGGACCAAATTAGATGCTAAATACTTAATATTTGGGTTGTATAGAACGATGAGACTATCATTTTTTGTTATTAGTACTTATTTTAACTTTTATTATTACTGCTCTGATTTGTTCGCTATTACAATTACTCTTACTTTGGTTTAATTCTTGAACATAGACAAAGCATGAGAAGCTTCTTGAATCATGAAAAAATGATGGTATATTGAACCGTTGAATTTACTTAGAACTTAAAATTCTTAGACGTTTGTATCAGGAATTAATGGCAAATTCCGGGTTTTATTTAATTATCTCTTATGAGGTAAATAACATGTTAGTATTATTATAAAGATAATCAGTACTAATTACAGTTCGAAATCTAAACTTTGCTGATATACTATCATGTATCCCCCATGGATCATTGACCGAATGACGTGGCGTCAAACCCTTCAAACTCAAATATGATCTAGGTAATTACGTCCTTGGTCCATGATCCTAAGTAAGCCAGTCTAGAACTCTCCAAGGACTGATATCCCAGCACAAAAGACTGGGCTAGAATTCCAGTCTCTGCTAATAATAACCCCAAATAAAGATTACACGCATAAACATATATATATATATAGATAAGAATGCCCTTGTCTCCGTAACAGTTAGCACAAATTCATTGCTCGGTATCACAAAGCTAGCAAAAATGCTACGAAAAGTACTTAGGTACATATTATGTAAAAACCTACCCAACTCAAAGTGACTAATTAGCTACTTAAAGATCACACAAATGCAGCATTGTAAAAGAACCACGTTGCTCTGTAGTTATAGGTACGTACCGTAAAATGTCTACTGATTGTCCCGGCCATTATTTGTTTTTGACTTTTCTCCCCATTGATATTGAACGATTGGTCATTTTTAGAGGCCGATCATCTTCAACTCAACTGCAAAAATTCTTTTAATGCAGTCTGATCTTTATGGTCCAATCTAAATTACGGAAATGTAGTTACAATACGAAAAAATCAGAATGATTTCATTCATTCCGTAGAGAAGATACTTCCACATCTTCTACACTTCTTGCTCACATTTGCCGATAATGAGCAAGAATACATCTTGCATGCGTTGAAATTGCATTCGCCGTCAACCTGATTTTCGTTGACTTTTCGCTAAATTTTGCAAGCTTAAAAATTAAATAACTTTTATTTCTTCTCTAGCGATGTTGAATACCCAATTAATTCACAAGATGCTTATTAAGAACATGAATCATGGACGCGGTCGTGTTTGTATGAATAAGGATGCACTAGAATTTAGAGCCCGGCTACCTTCCTACTCAAATGCATCAATGTTCCTGCTGACTTTAGAGGCAGGCTATAATTTGAAGTTTTACGGTAGCTTTCCCCAAGAAAAACCATCAAGTAATGGGATAAACATGGGTAAACAAGAATCATCTTGAACCACTATTTACCATTTCACGTCGTGTGTATGTAGTCTTCATGGAAGCTTCAAGGTTTCCATTGTTTGAATTTTGATATTCAGCCCATTCTGTTTTGTATGAATTGTTGATGACGAATGATCTAACCGGAAAATGAAATATTTTGTGTAATTATTTGGGTAAACTATTTGGGTAAACCAAAGTCCCAAAGATCAGGTCGAGACCTCGAAGTAAAAAGACCACCACCGTTTCACTGTTTCTCCGTTTCGTCCCCAACGTTTTCAAACGTTCATAATTGATGTAAATAGAAAAGAGCGTTATTTGAACGTTTTAGCTGAGCAATATTGATAAATGTAGTTTAGCATCTTCCATTTCTTCATCAATTGTTTTGCTGTGACTTAAGATAATTGGAACTAAAGGGCTGGGATAATTATCTATGTATTAATGTTGAATGAATAGTGTGTTTTGCTGGTAAAAGATATGTCGAAAAATGCTTGATGAAACTCGCAATTGTAATGTCCCTAAAATAGATATGTACAGGAATGTGAATATTTAATTTCTTATATTTCTTCGTTTAATTCACGGTGGCAAAGAATTAAAGAAATCACTTCCAGGGTAGCAGATTTTGAAAACAAATTGTAATCTGCTGAATGTCAAAACGGTGAATGAAGACAAGGGTCAAGTAAGTGCAATCCAAAATACAAATACCAACACAGAAAATAAAATCGATACTTGACTAAATGATGACTAATGGTATCTAATTGTAGAGGTAATAAAGCAGGATTTGAAGTGAATTCAAATCCGAGTTACTATACACAGTAATTATATAGGTACATTGTTGGGTTTAAGTTGAAAGCTGTGTGCTTTATTTTCAAGCCTAGTAATAACAATGTATATACATACTGCGTTATGTTATGCTATTCTCACTGGGACACGACACCATCCGCCACGGAATATCTTGAATGTGGTTCTCGACGACTCTCATCTCTTTTACTCTAATAACTCGCACCCTTCCTCTTCCTTCTCGACATGACATCAGTGCAGTATAATATATACATGGTAATTATATCTGTCTATCAGCATGAATTTAGACTCATTGTGGACTTGTAAATGTGTAATTTCTAGCTGGTTTCTCTCGCACAGTCGTTCACAGGCCAGGCCAAGCCAGGTTCGGAACTATATGGTAATTATATGAATAAGACAAGTGCACCAAACCGACGCTGTGTTTCAGTTGGAGACGGGAGGAGAGTGACAGTGGTAAGAGTTATGCAATTGCAGTTGTGTTGTAGTTGTAGTCGGAAGGGATAGAGTTACTCTTAATGTTCCTCTTACTAGACAATTATGATGAAAAAATGAGGCTGAAGTGGTGAACAAAGGAAGGGATGATATTTTACAGTGACATCGTCCCATCTCCCTGCAACTCCGCTCTGGTCCGATGTAGTCCTGTGGTCCACAATGGTATCCCTGCCTCAATTCCGTAACTTATGAGCTTGATTCTGGCTTCAGGAAGCAGTGCGGTCTATTTTTGCTTTTATATTCATCCCTTCGCCATGTGGAGGTGCTAGGGTATATATCTACAGCTGGACACTATATGTATGTGCACGTCCTTAGCTTCCTGCATGTGCAGCTTGCAGCTTCAAAACTAGAACGAGAACCCACACAGGACCCTCAAGTCCCCTTCGCAATAATTAACGAATATCCTTAATAAAATGATAATAGACTGCAGTGTAGTGGCTACTTTATTTAGCTGTTAAAATACTATGGTGGCAATTACCTCGATATGTACACATGCAGGAGGCGATAGGAACATGCGTTTACATGAATAACATGCAATGATTATCTCTATTGACCCATTCAATTGTTCCACACTTCAAGTCTCTTAGACTCTTCTCTTCTGTCGTTTCCACTTTGTATGTATGTAGATACAATGTATCATATGCGACCATATTATATTAATGTGAGAAACTGTATAATACTGTAACTGTAGACCGTTCCTCCGAACAAAGCGTTCTTCTTCAATCGGGCATATTAGCCCTACTATGTCATTTTGTACCTTTTAGTTCAAGCAGACACGCATGTAAGTACATACCTATATGAGTAGCAAACACAAGACTAACTTCTCAATGCTGTCTAATTTGATGTAATCAGATAAATAGGTTTTTGATGCAGTATTCGGTGAGAACGGCGACTGTCACTGTAACAATGCACTTAATTTATGTATGCGAGCGACTTCTGTACTTACATATGCATTGTGTACATCATTATGAAAATGAAGGGGATTCCCCGAAAAATATTTGTCTACATTAACGACGCAAGGCCTATCAATTCTACTCACAATATGCTCTAATAACATCGTATGTACGTCAGACTATAGGATGAGAATGGTTTCTGCTGGTTCTTTGGTTCACACTTAATTTACAGTAAATTTGGTATTTTTCCATTTGCATGTCGTGTTTGGTTTTATTCAGTGAAGCATTTTCATTTGAGGCCTTTACATATCCATGTAGCTCTACAATATTAAGAGTATATACATTCACTTCAAATCACACACATCCTACTAATGATACAGGATACAAAGCACCTATGCCTACATACATACATTTCAACTATGACTCACTTGTCGAGTTGATCTTAGCCTAAGATAGCCTCGTGGAAGCTTAGTGTGACAATTTGTTGTTTCACAAAGGTTGTTGTTTAACTAAAGATAAACTATGTTTTCAAGTAAGAACAAGAGATTATACTTAAACTAGACTGTAGTATCTTCTACTTGTAGTGATTATTGTATGGGACTGAACTTAGGACTTCTTAACTAGAAAGACAAGCGGGGGATAAAAATGCAGCTAAAAACCATACCAAATAAAGACTAGAAATATTTGATAAGTTTTGGAACATAATAAATTAGGTAAATAAGTAGAAAATAATAGTGCATGGACTTAATCCACAAGCAATCTGTGAACTGTTGATACTGTTTTTGACGGGACTTGTGAACATTCAAATCCAAGCTTTGAATTAGAGTTTTTCTTGGCAAAGAGGAATGCGGATGGTGCTTGGTTTCGATGATAGTGACAGTCTCGGAAGTAAAGCAATAGACCGCGGGTGGTTGGAAATCCAAACTTTCACCTGCGGCGCTACTACTTAGCGACCTAGACGTCGTGCTGCAGTCTTGATCCTCTTTCTCCCAGATCTTTAGGGATTTCAGCCATCTCCCCAAGTAGAGATGAGATGGGAGCGTGGAGAAGGAATGAATGAGGGAAACTTCCTTCCCTGATGGACGCACACGGAACTTGTTTTGCAGATAGGAATCCCATTTGAATTTTTCCTTGCTTGTCAGGGTCGATCTGTGGAAACTGAGGCCGGTCGCTGCATCATGCTTCTCCTTGGCTGCTCCTGAGATGACTGAAGTCCTTTTTGTAGCAGAACTCACTTTTCAAGTTTCACAGAATAATTACTATCCAAACTGCTGAACAAAATAGGGCAAGCATATTATTTCAAAACTCGATAATATTGACTAGGTATGTATGTTTAGTCATTAGGAAAAATAAGTGACAATAACACAGCCATAAATTATACAATGTTTGTTAGTAATTGCAAGTTAATGACGATAAGCTTTTAAAACGTTCACTGGGACAAGTTGATGACTCCTGGTCAAGCAGCGTGGCACTTGCATGTCTGTCTCCTGGGAGATCCACTTTAAAACTAATTTTGGAAACCAAAAATTGTAAATATGGAAAAAAGGATAAAGTGTTTGAAGGCTGTGTGCGACACCAAGATAAATTTATGAATGAAACCTTTTTGCTCTCTGTCGACTTGCTACCTGACTTGGACCGAGAATGAGATTACCCACCATGCCTTACTCTAGAATGGAGTACCATACGAGATGGTATCATCCTAGGCCATGCCATTTCACGCCATGGCTTCCCAGACCAGGATACGTTAAGTCATGTCGATTCAAGTCAAACCAAGCCAAACGATGCAAAGGAGAATTACAGGTAGTTAATTTGCGTATCTGTTTCTATTGACAAATGTTCGGTGGTAAAGTTTTGTTTGCTTTCCAGCCAATAACCACAATTTCGTCAACTGACACATTTTCAACTTAAGTACATGTCTGGAGGGATGTAGAAACATGAAGTAATTATACCATGCAGAGAATTAGCGTCAGAGTACCGTTTAAAAATGGTCACAGAGCAGAGTCTAATTACTTATACTCGAAATATTGTAAATTGTAGCCATATTAAATTTCCTCTACCAGCCAAATGTGGGAAATTTATAGGTCTAATGAATAGGTAGTAATTAATCAATTATACCCTCACTAGGTGGTAAGCTGCTCCCTATACTTCCATACGCAGCCACTTCGATACAGATGGAAATACAAATTCGTCAAAAATACAAATACAACAAGTAAATGCAATAAATTATTGAACTCTGACGATTAGTACATTATCAATAATTCCAAATTCAAATTTAAATTCCTCCTTTTGCGATTCCATCGACAATTCACAATCCCACAATTATACATACTAAAGTTATCGAAACTCAGTCCTACAGTGAATTCAGTTGGAGATCGAGCATTAGGTACATACCTAATTACACAATCATCTCTGCGTCTGCACTCGGTTATACCTAGTCCCAGTTGGTGAAGTGATGACGATTCAAGTTTGGAACAAATTGCTCAATTTAAATCAAGTAGAATTATTCTCAAATATTAACTTTTATCTTAATACTCCTGGTTCAGCAACTCACATACGTTTCCACTAAATCAAGTCCAACTCGACAAAATGCCTACTGTAGTCACGGACACTACCTCCAATAGAAACCATAGCCATGAATATCGTCGTTGAAGGGGCAAAATTGCAAATTTACAGTTATTGTCAAGAGCAAAAGTGCTTATCTAGAAACTTAGGAAAAGGCACGATTACGGAATTGCAATGTTAAGTAGGCGTAGTTGTGTAATTTTGATTCTACTTAAATTTGTAGATACGCAACTTTGCTTTTAATGAAAATTGTAGTTTTGCAATTTTGTCTCTTCACGCACGTTACGTAGTCTTACAATGGGAGAAAACTTATGTTTTTTACAAACCTCGAGTCGACCCCAAGTCGATACTGATGCTGATGCTGACACTGCGACGCTGATACCGAAGCCGAAGCCGAGGCCAAAACCAAAGCCAAAGCCAAAGCCAAAGTCGAGTCATGTAAATGAAAACAGATATGCAAATAAGAGAGACAGAGACTGCATGCTAGCGACAAACTCATAATAATGATGATGTACATGTAAAAATGTAAACTTGGCTCAGGTATATCAAACATGGCGTCTATACCGATAATTCTAAGAAGTCATTAAACTATACAATACAACTGCACCATTTTTTAATGCCATTCTTATTTCTTCGTCAGTCTTTTCAATCAATAATAAAATATCTCATATAATTTTTCCCCATGGCAGTCGTGACGAGGCAAAGTATGCAAGGCTAGGACTAGGAGCAAGGGTAAACGAATGCATATCATTCCATTCATGCTTACTATTGCATTTCAAATCTATGTATGTACTAAACCGAGTAAACTCCATGTAGGTTGTAGACTTTAGACTGTAGCGTGGCTAAAATGCGATAAGTTTGATATCTCGCCAAAATTCAAACGTTAATTTGAATTTAATGATTTTAAATAATTAAATGGAATGCGTGATCCTAGGAATGAGACGCCAAACATTGTTATTGTCTACACAGATTCATGTCAGGTCAAACATAACAATTGTGTTTAAGTAATTGTCATTGTGTAAGTCATATCAAGTGGTACTGGTACTACCAGGCACGATTTATAGCTTTCCTATCATTATGCATGTGCTTCCCGCATACTTCACCATCACGATTCTAGCTCGTCCAACACCACCAACTAGCTTCAATAAGTACCTATTAGTAAACCTACCTAGAACAATAATCAAATAATCATGTTACTTGGAGACAAAACTAACACAGTGCAACAGCTTGGAACATGGATGGAAAAGGAGTGAAAGAAGGTCGGAAAATCAATTCTCGTCTTGAACCTACAGGGTGGCTAGGCATACGGGCGGCAATTGAAGGAACAACAAGTCGTAGGGATTGGACGAAATTCAATATCTCGAGAAATAGTGAAAGCACGACGGAGGGAACTGAGTGCTGATGAAGGGAGCTGAGAAAGTAAGTGATTATAAGATCGAAAAGGTTTATGGGGACTTGAGACACTACGCTGTTTCGACTATGGTGAGAATCCACCTTAGAAGAGTATCAATGTAATGTTGAACTTTTAGTGAAGATTGATTTCGTACCGGAATTTGCAGACTTGCTTCTTTGCACTCTTTGGCACCTAACCTGTGGTCCGATCTGCTCTGACCGCGAGGCAAGGAGATGGATGTTGTAGCATTACGTGAATGAACTTGGACTTACATGACGATGCATGGTGCTGGAGAAGAAGTAGCTGAAGCTGAAGTTACTACGACCACGCAGGTTTTCGCCTTGGAGTTGGTTTTGTAATTCAGATTTCGAAATAGCTTCACCGTTCCGGCAAAAATACTTGAATCCTTTGATGCTTGTCGATTCATTTGAATCGGAACACATTCGTACTACTCCAACAACTTGGACTTGTACTTTATGCTCTCTTACTGGTTTTCTCCACATAATTGACAACGATCACACAACTCAACTACAAGTTCTCTTAATTTATTTCCTGTTGTCCTTTGCTACGCGAAAGACGAGGAGCTGTGTATATATGTATAGCTGTTAAAGTCGCTACTGCTGCTGCAAAACTATATTGCTGTAGCTCCTTCTACTGTTGCTCCTGCTACTACTACTGCTACTACAAGTTGGCGAACAAGTCAGGTTCAGGTTCAACAGGTGAGTGAGGTTGATAATTGTGTATTTATAGGGATTTAAATGATTCTGTTTTCGGCAAAGGAAGTTAGGACTAGGAAAGGAAGGACCAGGGACCACTTGGACTAGGAAAAAAATGGAAGCAACTGAGGAATGTATGGAGGACGAAGAAGAATATATTGTTGATAAATTGTGAGAAGTGTTGGAAGTGAAGTTAAGTTAAGGGAACAATGGGATGATTGGATAATAAAGTCAAGTTAATGATAAGAGTGTAGCGCAGAAATGCTACTGGATAAAAGTATTGAAGAGTGGAGCCATAAAGTGGAAATCAATTAGGTGGATCCGAGCCAATCGGAAATATGCAAGTTGCATAGACGGGAACCTGGACAGCAGTAGGAATTGGAGGAAAGGAAGGCATTGGAAATGATATTATTATTATATGTTTATCATCACGAATAGAGAGCAGGAGCAGAAGAAGAATTAGAAGAAAGGTAGGTAGGTAGTTAGTGTGGTAGGTAGGTATGTTTTAGTGGGATATGCAGTTGGAGTCGGAGGAAGAGCACCACAACCATTACCGAACAACACAAACCAAACCAGCTTCCCAGACAAACAACACACGTCCACACATACCGAGCAGATACAATTAAGTAGGTAAGTACACATTTAGTGGGAGAGCACAGAAGTGACACACGACGAGGACAGCACGCTAATCACGCTCCTGTCGAAGTGAGTACCTCATCACAGGAAAATAGGAAAGGAACAAGCAACGAAAAGCCAGCTCCAAAACTACCACGCTTTCCATGAAACTACATAATGTCATCCATCACTTGACTTCCACAAACTCGCATGTTCCATCTTCCATATTCTCGCATCCCATCATCCCACTACTACTCCAAAAGTCTACTCCGAGTGAAGTCGAACCACAGTCACAGCCGCAGAGCCTATCTCGTTCTTGATGTAGTCGTAGTCGTCATATTTTCACATTATTGCCTTTCCAAAGAATTATGGTGGGAATGAAATGCTGTGGAAGAGCAAAACAGAAGTAACACCACCAACCACTTTAGATTCGTCTATAGACACCACACATTTACACCTATGTAATTACCTCCACCGTAACCGACTTGGCAGTTGGAAACAGATTCAAGTAGGAAAGAATGGAAGAACACAAGTAGCAAAAGTAGGGTAGAAGTCGTACTGTATGCCAGGCCAGAATACCAGAATCCACTTGCTTCTGCCTCCACTTTATTGCCGTTGCCGCCGCTTCATGCAATTGTCATTGTCATTGTTGATCCACTTGTGTTGGAAATATGAGTGTGTACTGCAGAAGTGAGCAAGGAACCAAATCCCCACAACATTTCCATATATTACATTCGAAAGAATTGACTTTATTGAGTCACCGTTACTCCGTGTCCCTAGAAATGGTTGGTAAAACTCCGTGTCACAACTCGTTCGTTTATACTCATTGCACCAGGCACACTCTTGCTAACATCAAGTTAATACTCATGCCCATATTGCCCATCTGTGAGTGAGATCCGTGAGATGAAAAGTATGTGAAACAGGAGTTCGTATCATAAATACATAGGTAGGTATATACAGTACAACTAACGATTAATGCTTCCTTTTCAGTATCACTGCACTCTGCACTCCTTACCTTTCCAGTTCGATTCGAATTCGTTTTTCTACTCAAAGCTCAATAAGCTACTACTACAGGCATAAGCTACTGGCAAACATATCCAGAATATGTTGGCTCTTGCTATTCATACTACTACAAGGATCCATCATTCATTTAAGTAGCAAGTGCTACTACAAACCGAAAGGAAGAACAGGTAGCTACTATGGGCCATATCCATATGGGACGGATGGCGGATGTAAGAATTAGTAGTCACACATGTAGACTAGTGTAGGTAATTACTTTAATTGTACCTGTACATAGTCATCTCTTCAAATTATGTAATATCTTGGGATCCAAAGATACGGGTGCTAAATAAGCCATTTTGTGGTCTCGTCTGCTTTACCTGAACCAATTAAGGCAAGTCGTGCCAAACCAAACTGAGGCTAATCGTATAGCAGGTTGTCGACCAGTCTCCCATTCATAAAATAAAATGACACACACATACGGAATTGAACTTTTTCAAATTTGCACAGCATGGAAAAGATCTTGCAATAAGTTTTAAGTGAGTCAATAACTCATCTGTTAGTCATATTATCCGGTAAAATTGGCTTCAGGTTGGAAAACGTGGAGTGCGATAATTATTTAGGTAATGTACAAATGCAAATATTATATAATTAGATATATAATTACACCTACCTACCTCTGTTGACTTTCTATTTGATCCAACGTCTGGTGCTTGGACTTGCCTTTTTAATTTCAGTGACCAGCCGTCTCGAATTTGAAAAAATGTGAATAAAATGTTTACAAAAAATATGTTCATTAAGATAGATAATTATGTTCATTTCTTAGAAACTATACGACTTTTTGAAAAATTTCTATTTGCACAATGATTGAAATGAGATTTTCACGAATTCGTCTATATTATGCTAATAAGTATTCTACAACTGTAATGTGACAAAATTGAAATGAAGAGCTTCTTGCCAGAAGGGAACTAAGTCCTTTTTCAGGAAAAAAAGAGATTAGTAGGGAAATCAAACCCCATAAGGTAGAGATAGCTTTCGCCAAAATATTAACGGCTAAAACTTATTGCAACTACTTTTTAAAAATTCCTCAAAACGACCATTTTCGTTAAAAATAATTTTGCCTATCGACATTTTTTTGGCTCTCCTGTAAAACTGCCCTTGTTAGACTTAGCTCCCTTTTGCCAAGAAGCTCTTCAAATGTTTATGGCTAAAATTTTCATTGTGGAAGCGTTACTTTACGCAAAGAAGTACGGTAGCTTTAATGTTTAAGTAAGACTTAAAAGTAGCTTGGCAAAAGTTTTCATATTGACATACAAATAAATACTAAAAATGCAGTCCAAATAGAAAAATATATTACGGTAAGTAGTGTAGTACCTAATTGTTTAAGCTTATTTAGGAAGTATTAGAGTCGTTGATATTCCCAGTGCCAAGTTACATTTCCTGTAATTATTATTTTGGGGAAAGTTTTAGATAATGTATCAAGTATCAATGTAGTTTATAAATGTTTTGTAAAATGTTCTGATTTCGATATCTTCTTTCTGGTCACACTACTTTTATATAACTTCCATGTATGTAGTCCTATCACATTTGACCACATGGATGCATATTAATAATGAGTAATAGTTTGTTCAACTTAAAGTTGATTATTATGTAAATAAGTGTTTAGAAATTTGTAAAGATACTGTAAATTTTGGACTGATGCTAACTGCTAACGTTTGTTTTTAGGCCGAAGACACACAGTCAATGTCCTCGTCAACGAGAATCCTTGTGTGTCAATATGTGCAATTATGCATTGGCTTTTACTGGAGCTGCATTTCTAGAAATGTGTTTTTAATATAACAACTTTACACAACAGAGTTTCATATTTCTCCATACTTGACTACCCGAGTGTTTTCAGTAGCCATCAAACTGATTGTTATTTTGTTATGGCCTATTGTGTGTGTGGATAGATGACATGTGTGCTGGAACACATGAATGAGTCCCTATATCTAAGCTTAGAGTTGTGAAGATAAGTGCGTGCCGGTGTGACTACTTACAGAACTGACTACTTATGAAGTTATCTTACACTCTAGTATTCTCTACTAGGGTAACTACAGCTGTAAATTGTGTCTCAAGTAACATTCGCAACTATACCTTTGTTTCCACAACTTTAGAATCAGAATCACGAAATCACGAAGCATTTGACTTTGTCATCATTTCATTCAATGGAGATAGAGTAATTACCTACATGTCACTGGGAAATACAAGTTTTTAGTGATTTTTAGTATGGAGGACAAAGGTAGTAATTTTTTAGTGTAGTGATACTAATAATTATGCTGCAAAACAATTGTACCCTAATTAGGTGTAACGTAAATGAGCAACTCCCGTAATGTAATATTGGAATTATTGGAATTTTAAAATGAGCCTTGAAATACTAATTAAAAGTAGTACGTCGGTACGTTCAGAATGCAGATTGTACCCCAATATATAACTTCTTCTCAATACAATTAGAACAACTGCGTTTTTCGGTTCAGCGAAAAACCAAATCTTAATCTAATCAAGTGAAAGGTAAAAATGCTATTCGATAATAGGATTTGCTAGTAATTATAACTTCCAAGATGCATTCTCGCTTGTACCTAGGCATCCGCTTATTATTACCTACTCCTACTAAACTAGTAGGCATGCAAACTTGCTCGACTCATTTCGTACTATAAAACGAGAATGCATACCTAAAGATATGTGAAGGAATTCACTGACTTCGTCATTATTTTCAATTTGGATTCGTTTCTTGGAATTTGAGAATTCAGTATTAGCTATTCAGTTTTCATTGAAAGCTCATTCATTTGTTATCATGGACATGGATGAAAAATGCTGGATGATAATGTCTCTAGGTATCAGTCAGAGTCAGATATTATTATATCAGACAAAGTTCCAAGATATTTTGCTCGAACGTTTCTGTATTCTGTTCTCAAGTACACAACGCACAAGGTACAGACATGAGCATTACCATGAACATAAACGTGAACATGAACACGAATCTGACATTCCTGACGTCTTTCTGTCTCAACATTCGATTTCAATTGGAATTCAGTGTAAACTCAAGGAAAAGAAGAACGATTTTTTCAGTAATTATTACGATTTTATTGCTGATCAATTTTAATTCATGAGCCCTGTTGCTGTCATGAGATCATGAGCAGTGGACGCCTTCGACGGTGGTATCAAGGAATGCATGCATTTCTGGATGCGATATCTAAATACTTCCTCAGAATTCACTCCAACGAGAATCAGTAGGGAGGTTTTTGCTTTCGCTGAGCTTATACATAAGCTTATAACTTCTACATTAGCTTTTCCAATGTTAAAGGTATATGGGAAAGAAATGGGAAACTCCTGCTCCTAAAGTGCATAGTTCGACGTTTGCAAACCCTCACTAATAATTAGTAGGAAAAATGCTGACAGGGATTATTTTTTGTGTAGGACTTATCAATGATTGCGACACAATTGTCTACCTTTCGGTACATAATTGATTTACGACTACGGGAGATAAGACCGCAAAATTGTAGGGAAAGGACTAAGCTGCGTCTTGCTCTCAGCCATTCTCCACCTGTCCACCTTTAACCAGGGCATTTTGCATACAATGTGCATTTAAAAAAGGAAGAGAATACACAGTTGGGAGATAGCGCAATGCAAGTAAATGACAGGCAGAAGTCAATCATCATAATTTTATAGGTTTTAGAGCCGAGCTTTGATGTGAGTTATCAGTGCGTACTAATTGGAGTGGAAATTTTGTACAGAGAAAATAGACTAATATCAACGTCAAGTTGGAAATGAGTCACTTAATAATAACAATACGTAATTAGTAAGAAAAATAAAAGATAAAAAGCTTGGCTCGAAGTAGAAGGATCTGGTCTCCTATGGTCTACGCATCTTAATCTTAATAGGGATCAAATGACCAGAGAAACAGGAAAAGCAGCATTAGGACATTAGCCGGGATGAATACAAATAAAATAACGAGCATGGAAATTTGTGCAGACGAAATATATGTACAGTCCACTAATGTTTATTTCAATTTCCAATTCAGGGTCTTACAGTTTCAGCTTGCTTTTGGTCTAGTTCAGTTCTAGGTACCACTTACCTACATTAGTTTGTACGGTACTGATCTTTCACCAGCTCTTAATTACAATTTGAAACCTGGATAGACATTGTCATTCAAATGTGGCTAAGAATAATGCACTCACTTTGTCGCTGCTAACGACAGTTAAGTTGGTCTAGTGAGGTACTACAAAGTTGGGGTAGTTCTCTATTTCTCTCTTCTTTATTTCTGACTTTCCATTTGCGCAGTGAAATCAACTGAACTTTCAAACCTGGCTACGTAAACATAATTAATTGTATTTAAATTACACTCATTACCGTTTAAGTAACCATGCGTACCCAATAAACCCAAAAATGAGTGTGTACGAGTGAGTATGAATGTGTACCCAATAAACCCATACCTACCAAATCAGACTGTCATTACGTGCAAGGTAATTATCATTATACGTAGAGCATACAGGTATCATAACGGTCACATTGTATCTTGCGGACAGTAGGATTGAATGATCCTAATAAAGGATATATATTGTAAGACAACATCTTGCAGTGTATTAGTTTTATTAAGTTAGCATTTTAGTTAAGTACAAGCTTGTTCACCAGTTGGTTATTGAATTTCGATGTAAGAAAATTAAATGCTAGATTATCGACATCTACAGAGACGAATTTCAGGTAAGTGCTTTAGTTTTTTGTATTGATAATATTAAATTAGCGATGGATCGATTGAACGTGTGAAATATGCT
The DNA here is from genome assembly GCA_036851915.1 of Ptenothrix huangshanensis. NCBI lineage: Eukaryota > Metazoa > Arthropoda > Collembola > Symphypleona > Dicyrtomidae > Ptenothrix > Ptenothrix huangshanensis. Next base: position 100,694 of record JAAXYX010000004.1, on the reverse strand, counting down.
GGTGTAGATGTGGTAATAATCAGTCAATAAGAGGACACAAAAATATACTTGGATTAAGGCAGTGGAAAAACTATGTACTCGTTTTATAGAATAAATATACTAACATATACTTTCATATTATAGATGGTGAGAGTGGTTTGAAATATTTTTGCTAGCACCCAGACTATTTACATAATGGTAATTCTTCATCAATGAAGTTAAAGTCGAATTCGAAGTCAAAAAGGGAAGGCAAAGTGGAAGGCGAAGACGACGTCGAAGACTGCTGGCGTTTGGGTCTGGAGAGAGGGACATTGAGGATAGTCCTTTCAAATCAAATCATGAGTGTATGCAGGAACACGCGTGCAACTTCCGCATTGGCAAACATTCTTCTTAGTCTCCTCCACAGTCCCCATCGCTGCACTGCTTCATTTTATTCAATCATTTCTGTTCTGACTCTCCAAAACCTCAAAGATCACGACCAGGAATTACCGTACGAGTATACATCCATGAAACGAACACTTGGCCCCGTACACTCTCAAAGTTCCCATTCCTACAACATTATTCATCAATTCATCATCAAATCAAATAGTAATGAATTTCATTAAATAATTTTCAATTTTTAGACAACCTGAATAGAACTAACCCCATAGTATCAAATAATAAGTTTGAAATAATAGCAATTATTAAATTGTGTTCGACAAAGTGAGAAGGATTGTTGGAACCTGGGAAATGTCATCCAATGCATGAGGATGGGATGGAAAATGAATGGCATCTACCCAACCAAACACTAACAGACATTGTGAGCATGAATGAGTTGGGCCGAGAGATAAGCGTAACGTGCGGCAGTAGTATGATGGAATCAATGGAAAGGATGACACCTTAAAAGTATAGGCTCGTGTGTGAGATCATCTTTCGTATTTGCGATGGAAATATTTGGCACGTCGTTTTCGTCATTCCTATGTTCTGTTCGTATATTGAGAATTGCCATTTTACGATTTTCCGCAAGAGATATTTTCTCCGGGTCGGTTTTCTGGGTTCCATTTGCTTTTGCTTAGGTTCAAGTTTAGGTTGAGGATTCAGTTTCGGTTGTCGTTGCCGTTGGCTTTGGTGTCGGTATTCGGTGTGAAAAGAAAGACAAGTTGACAAGTAGAAGCGACAGATATTATGACTTGTGAGCCGTCTCACGAGCATCCAACAAAAACAATGCCCATTAGAACAGTCACAAACCACATTATATCTGTCAAGCAAGTTGTCCTTTCTTTCCGTTTCCTCCTCACCATCCACTCCTCGCAGGTCTTTACTTGAGAAGTACAGAATCATGACAGAAAAACGGAAAACAGAATGAGAATAGACTCGAATACGAAGTGTAAAATCGGAGGAGGGAGAGGCCGTCGGTAGCAAGAGACGACATCAATTCTTTATCCTTTGCATTTGCTTCTGCCTTTTGGTAGTATCCACACATCCTTTTATTCGTCATTTATTGTAGTAATTGACACAGAGTACACACCGACATGAACCATCACCACTCACCTCAGTACCATTTCTGCTCAATAAAATTCAAACAAAACATAAACTCACCAACTAACTGCCTTATAGCCATGGACATAAACTCGAACCTAATATATAATAAATATCCTCAAAGTACAGTTTCCAACAAAAACAACACAAGTTCAAAATCAAGCTTGGTTTACAAAAGGGAAACAAAACAAAAGATTCCATTAAATTAATATTGAAAACAAGATAACAAACGAGTGCTTAAAGGTACTAAAAAATCATACAATGGAATTCCTTGAAGACTCACGGACTTAGGAAACGCTAATATTTTGAGTACAACAAAACGACGAGCACATTACTGGAACCCAAATAATTGCATTGGTTATTCTAAATGTTCGAAGACAAAGCATTAGTACGTTTGAAAGACATTAATAAGAAGTAATTACTATAGAAGAAACCTGGTCTTTGGTCGTCAGGCTCAAAATCGTCAATGGGTTAATTTCAAGTTTGATTTGATAGTAGAATCTTTAACAGCCGTATTGTGGAATACGTTTGGATGGAAGTTAATATACATTAAGTATTCCAGCAGGTAGAATCCTTTTTGGCGATTTTCAATTTTCTTTTACACAACATCACAACCACAACTGGAGTGACCGTGGCGTAATTAATTTAGTAAGTTATTGCATTACATTACCTTCATAAAAATATGTAGTTACCTAATTTATAGCTTAAAAAAGCACAGAGAAAAATTGAACATTAAGAAGAAAAAATAAAAAACTTTGTACCTCGTTACTAAACACTGTTCCTTATTGCTTTTATGATTTATGCTTATTTGAGGACTTAAGACAACTAGAACTAGATGAAGGAAATCTAGATTTAAAACTGTCGCAATGAGATATTGTGCACGAGGAGTGTGGTAATTTGATTTGGACTAGTGCCCTTTCTTACTTACTGATCCATTGTTGAATGAGTATTGGAATTGGGATCGGAACGGAAAGGGTTTATTGGCAAGCAAAATGTGTTATGCAACTAACTAAATGAAGTGGAGGAACTAGCTACGAGAAAATGACGAACAACTACAATAAACTGTTCCATGTTTAAATGTAAATAAATTCCACACATTATATTTAAATACTCCACATACCTAGGAATAGGTGAACATGGAAATGTAGATTAGATTTAGCTTCAAATGGGGAAATACACGTAAGTACAGACTAAGGGAGAAAAAATGAAATAAATTACTTTGAATAACTCCTTTTTTGCTTGAGCTGTGCTGTGAATGGTTAAATTAGCGGTATCCTGGCCTGGCCTGGCTTGACTTGGTTTGGCTTCGCTTGGCTTGCATGGCTCAGCCGGGCCGGGACGGGCCTTGCTTCCTTTCCCATTCCACACAATGGCATAACGATGACGATGATGACGGTGGCGTCCTAAATTCCTCCACATGGATCTGTTTGTGGTTTTTCCAGAGATAATTATTACCTACTCGATGCTCGATTCTTAAACAAGTAAAAGCTTTAATCCCTCCCCACTACCGGCAATCAGGCTAGAACGAGGATGCTAGAATACATTCTAGAATTTAAAACTAAATAGAAGAGAAAACTAGAGATAAATCAACCTGACTGGAGACAAACATGTGTATGAATTCGCAGCTCGTTTTTGAATTTGGAGAAAACGAGGGATTTTGTGAATGATGATTTGACTGAATTAGATGGAATGACTCAGTAGTAAAATAAAATTGTGAAGGTATTAGATACTAATAATTGTTGTAAAAATTGAGAATCTAGTGACTGTAGTATCAACTTCAAGTTTGTAAAAAAGACTTGCCTTGTTGACTTTGTCTGTTGTCACTTGAAAAACGAATGTTTTCTTTGGACTAGCTTTAACTGTAAGTGGTTGCGGGTGAATCGTTTGTTAGCTTGAAACGGAATGATGCCGGTTTCTCAAGTGAGCGACGACTACAGATAGAAAACCTGGTTTACATCTTATAGTTGACTGTTTTTTTTTCGATTTCAATGACGACCGTGTGTAATAATAAGTTACCTAGAAGTGTGTGTCTAGTTCTGGTCTGGTCTGGTCGGGTGTGGTATGGTGCGGTGTTGTGTTGTGTTGTGTCGGTCGGTCGATCGGTCGGAGGGTCGGTCGTGTCAGAATATGCTTCCACGGCTTGTCTGCATGCTCTGCTTGTCTGTCTAAATGTGCGTCTCTCTGTCTGCCTGAATAGGGTTCCCTGATCCTACCCTGTCCTGTCCTGATTATGATGATGGTATGATGGTATGACGGTGTATGATGGATGTGGGACAAGCAGCCAGGTTTTCTTTAGTTTTTATATCCCCTTTACTCTCTCCTAACCCGAGGTAGAAATTATTTAGATATCACAGATATCAGATGTATGAATGGACGGATATTGGGTATGCAAAAAGAGCAGCCGTTGTGGGAAGTGAATTCTTCAGATATGAAGGAAGCGTGTGTTCCCTGCGGTCTTGGCCGGGGTCCTGGCTCTGGATAGTCCGGTATCGTAAAGTAGTATGTATCGTGTCGCCTAGTTTTGTAGAATCAGAATCCTATCTAAGATCCTAGCGTTTCATAACCAATGCTCTCAAATCAGTCAATCTGGATGGAAGAGATACTTACGTACTGGACTGAGTGAGGACTGTATTACGGATTTCTATGGAAGCTACGAAGCCCCAGTCTCTGTTTCTCTTTCCCCAACGGACTACTTTTGTAACGTACCAACTTTGTCCAACCTCGCAATGTCTAGAGTCTAGAGTCTATAGGATAGAAAGTCGTTCGAGTTGCTGTTTACCTAGATCAATAAATACAATTTTACAATGTTCTTATTGTGGAAGGAAGGAAGGTACGCTATGAGATCTTACGTTTTCCATTCGATTACAATTAGCAATTCCAGTCCTCCCAATCCCGTCCAATCCGATTCAGCTGAATTCAGTCCAATCCAATGAGTTGATCTCTTGGTTGTATAGGAAATGATAAAACGAGAGGATGATCGAATGATGGAATGATAAAATGAAACAGATAAGAGATGGGTAATGATAGTAGCAATGGTGGTAATAATGAAGGTAGTGGAAGGTTAAATGGTTGAAATGGGCAGAATGAGTAGAATGGGGTACACATGGAAGATAATAGAAATACAAATAGAAGCCACGGTTACGACTTCTGCAACTCCTACTGATCCTGCTACTGCTACTGTACTCGGTACTCCGTGTTCAGATGGAAGTGAGTGGACTTGAAGCTGTTGCTGCTGCTGTTGGTTTGATGAAACAATTCGAGAGCACCGCGTATCAAAACCGCAATGCAAGAGGAATAAAAATGTTCCAGCCGTCGTCTTCTTTTGTGGCCCATATGGCACAGGTGTTTCGTTGATTGAATATTCATCACTCATACATTTAGGAACAGACACACACACACACACACATACACACATACAAACACACACACACCATGTCTGCATGAACCGTGCCAAAAACACATCTCGTCTTCCTCCAACCATCAGCTACCAACACCAGCACCAACACCAATCATCCACAGTTTTACTTAACTGCCAAGCCAACCGAATATCCATCCATCCTTCCATCCACACATTTTATTCTCTGTATCAAATCCAAAATACAAAATATAGTACAATTCGTTGTATGCATTACGCTGCATGACTCAGATGAGTACCTACGTCCAAGTACCAAAAGATAGTCCCTAAATGGAATTCGTTGATAGATTTTTCCTTTTCTCCGTATCCCCAACTAAATGTTCTCATCCAATGAAACTTGATTGATATTTTAATACTGTTTCTGGAGTCACGGATTTAATAAGGGTGAAGAATGTTTTTCGATTCTAATTTTATTATGTATACCTACCTGTACTAAATGTAAGTGGAAGGGCTAAGATGTGATGTAGTATACACTTGGCAAATAACTATGAACAATTTTGTAATTATGTCGACAATCAAGCACATACATCTACCTACATACTGACATAAGATAGCTGTATAATAAGCTGGAGGATTTAGTTCGTTTGCTGTGCTTATGTCAGTGACAGTGATACACTGTGTCACAATGTCCGTTTCCCTATACAAAAATAATTATACCACAAGGGTCTGAATCAAGTTATGAATACGTAGGAAGATGAACAAGAAGCTGAGTCAAGTAATAAGTAGCCGGTCTTTTCACGATCTCGTTTTCACCCTTTGCTTGTATTATGATCATGATTATGATATATTGCAACTAAAGGAGGACCAACTAAGAAGTAGCAACATCGCTGTGCATTTGACTTAGAATTCCATGAGCATTTACAAACTACTTATCGTCAGTGTCAGTTAGTAGTTACTTTTAAATTCCAGCCAAAACCGATGCGATGGTCCAACGCTTGTAATTATGCATCAAATACTTTATTATTACTAACGTACATATAATTTAACATATTCAACAGTATAGGGAGATGTAACATATAGGTACGTTAGATATTTCCTATAGATGGTTAGGAATTATATACATAATACTACCATTGATAATCTCCAACATCTCTTCATCTCACTATCACCATTCCTCCTGTAAACATAGGTCTCTAATGTGGCAGTTATTCCACGTCCATCTGTTTTTACTTTTACCCCACGTAATATTATACACCCTATAATGCATAATTAGCTTTAATTCAATACAGTAATTGTGTTTTTATATTTGCATTTTATTTAACCTAATTAGCGTACATGTTTCCTTATGGATCCATTTGTCCATACAATTATTCACCCCCCCCCCCTATGGCATCTCATCATCTCACCACTGCAGCTTTTAATAATTTCAATCAATGATGGAGGATAAAATGAGTTATGTGAAATGTGAAGCATGACAGTATATCTATAATTACACGTTATATTACGTGACGACAACGAATATTAAGCAATTTCCAATTTGCCGTTGGTTTTGACATCAATATAATATGTTGTGTCGTCAGAAGGTTAAGTAGCAAAGAAAGTAGGTACTATAGGTTGGCTGATATGTTGGTGAGTTGTATTGGAGGTAGATTATAGGAGTTCGTAGAACTCATGCTTTGTGATTAAGGAGTAAATAGTTCGTCTAAAGATGCCAACAAGATTTTAAGCATGATCTAATGTGTACTTTTCACATTATCTACTGCTCTCCAAGCTTCGCTAAATCAATAATTACCTACAATACAAATAATCACACCCTAAAAGATGACCCTGACTATTTCCAGAGGCATTGTGAGAGAGATTATTAATTATAAAATGATACCCGCTTGCATTGATATACTTAAATACCTCAAGATACGACATTGGCATGATGAATCAGAAGAAAACTTTGGCTTACCCGTAATATGCTAGTGTTTTCCTTTCCTTTCTTCCAAGATCAATCATTTCAGATCTTCAAAAACTGGGACTGTGAATGTCTAAGGAGTAGGAACTGAATTGAAAATTTCAACATCAGATGAAAGATGAAATGCATTATTGTGCTTACATGCATATTGTTAGTTTTGATAGAAGTTGCTACGATAAGATCTTTTGGGTTTAAATTGTGAAGTAGGTGGAAGGTGTGAAAAGATATAGAGCTAAAGGTGAAGAACCTTGTCTGAAATGTTGATTTGTAGAAAAAATGATAACCAGAAGTGCATTAATAGTAGTAGTAAAGTGTGGTTGATGTTGGTACGGATGGATATAAATTATGAAGGGAGATACTTGGCTAGAGTCAACAAGAGACTTTCCCGACCATATTTGCAATTCAGACAATTATATTAAGACGAGAATGAGTGCAAACACACGTGTGACTCAATTCCTGCGAAATTATTATCTTCAACCAAGTCGGTGGTCCTCCCCGAAGTCGAACAACTTCATTCCATCATTTAAAATAATGCTGCACGATTGCCATCCAAACTAATTGTATTCATAATGTAGCATACTCTGAATCTTTCAACAAATCAACCTCAAAATTAATGTACGATACGATGAACTTTTTTCTTTCATGTTGTGGTCCATGGCTGTAGCTGTACCTCCTTTTAAACGTTTGCTGTGCAGACCTAGGGTCCGCCAGGTGGCTTTCAAAATTCGACTGTACTTTTTTTTACTCCTTACTTAATTACTACCTAAATACTATTGCAAATTGCAAATGCTCGTTGAAGTTGAGTACAAGCTCATAGTTCAAAATTGCTGGCTATCATACTCATGACACTGTAGAGAGGAAAATCGAACAACCGAATAAAACATCTTATCATTATTTTATGTGAGCTACTGTATGCACAGATGAAGGGATTTAAATGTTTTCCAAAGTATGGTCTGTTATATATGTATTTTTGATCCGTGTCTTTGCATGTTTCTAAGGATTATAATTAAAAAAAAGAAAACAGTCAATCCTGATCCACTGACAACTTCTTGACTGTTCGAGTTGAGTTGCGTCAGAATCACAAGTTGAAATGGAGGAAAAAAATGCTTAATTCTGTCATCTCATGATAACTCCGCCAATGACAAGAGCTGTAGGGCTGTAAGTGCACCAAGAACCACACTGTACTATGGACAAAAGTAGTAGTAAAGCTATTGGTTGGGTTTCTCCTTCGTTACTTGATTCACTTGAATTGATGGACAGATACAGAACTTGACTATACAAAATAATTATGAATTCATTTATTCAATCATGATTGAGACTGTAAAACAGAATTAACAATCATTATGAAACTCAGCCTACATTGAAGACACTTTTGGAATTTTCACTCATGCCCTTTAAACAACATTACAATTATCCAAAGAGTTTTAGGACTACGGTAGCCAATTAAATACCACCTGCTAGTAAAACAAAGAGCATCGTGAAACTACTAAAGCTTCATTCGAAAGGCAAGAATATGTGTGTAAAAAAATAGAAAGAAAAAACCTGTACATTGTGGTACAATTCATACATAATACCACCATATTTTTTAGTATAAACATTTTCAAACGTGCAGAAATCATTTTAATCACGGATCGTTATATCTTCTTCAGTTTTCAATTAACTAAAGTACAAAAAATAAATGAGTAAAGAATGTAATTCCTGTTATAAATATAAAAGGTACAATCCAAGAAATCTTGCCCCTGAAATTACTTCCCGGTGAAGATCTTCAGTGGATGCAGTTTACAAATTAGTCAGAAAAATCGTCCGAGCTCTGAAAACATTGATTTAAGTGAATTTGAATTAGAGTGTTCTGTTTTAATAACTAAACTATGTTATAAATTATTCGTGCAGATTTCTCACCTCTAGATCTACAATAGGCACATCAGAAGTTTCGGATGAGGATGAAACATTTAAGAGATCGCCATCATCTGTTGACGAAGGATCAATCGCCTCTCGTTTCCTCTTGGAGCTTTGACGAAGTCCATAAATTTCTTTTAGACTTTCGGTTGACTCATCTACTCGAACTTTCCCGGATTTCAGTATTGCAGCTTGCAGCATCTTTTCGTCTTCATCCAAATCGTAGGAAGTAACGTCAGGATTGACAACTGATTTGGAGGCCACAGATACATTATGATGGGGCGGTAATGGAAGCCGACTTCCGGGTGACCGGACGGTGGTTTTAACGCTGACTCCAAGTCTATTTAATGTTTCTGTATCTGCCGTCACCGACACTAGCTCATGGCAGGAAATTTCCTGCAGTTTATCTGAAGCATTTTTATTCCTAGCTGAAACCCTTCGTCCGTGTGGAGGAGAGGGAGATATAGAGAATTTTTCAGAAGGAGATGTATTCCATTTAACTGAATTATTTACTTGAATTGTATTTGATAATATTTTTCGGTTATTCGCGTTGGTGGATTCAGTAAAGCTTCCTTCTTTGGTTAAACGTATTCGCTTCTCTTTGGAACTTACAGTAGCATTATTAGAAGGAGTAATGTCGCCTAAACTAACTAATGGAGATGTAATACTGATCGTGCTATTCTTTGCAGAAGTTTGACTCTCTGTCGAGTTAGACTCTTGATTGAATATTTTAAAAAATTCCTTGTTAATAAAAAGCCAGCCAGGTGATTTCATTTCTCTGTATTTTTTAGTCTTTGATATTTTATATTTAGGTACTCGCTGTTTTTCACAATGCAAATTAAAGGCTGCTTTGTTTTTCTCGTAGTTAGTCTTATTGTATATGTATTTTTGTCTCAGTTCCTGAAATAAAAACGAATATATAATCACAGCATTCAAATTTATTACACGAACAAACACAGGTAATAACAAATGAAAATTACCCTTGCCATCCTGATTCCATTCTCTCGAATTTTGTTAGGTGCTCTGTCAGTCTGTAGCAGAGTATCTAAAGTCAGAAACGGTCGTTCAATCGAAAGCAAATTTTTATTCACCAAACTGGCGATTACTTCGGCAATTCTGACATAGCTAAATGGCAACGTGATCGCCAATGGTTGAAATGATTTCTCGTCAAGCTGCACTATACTTTTAATGACTAGAAAGAAAAAGGTAATTCGATTTCGTAAGGCTCAGAAGTCAAGAATAACAAACTTATGATTCGTGAAACAAAAAAAAAGTGAACTTCGGAAAATTACTTACCATCGTAATGTAACATGTTCCTAAAGAAAAAACTTTTCTCTACAGGAACTTTCGCAATTTCGCCAACCTCTTTTAATATATCTATCATTTTTACGCAAATTTTTTCTAACTCGGGTAATAGTTGATAAAAGTGATTATTTGCATTAACGGCAGTTACACACTTTCGCATGCCAGTATTTTTCAGATACATCTGCTGCCAGTGTTGGAATTCAATTTTCGGCTGCACAATAATTAAATTAACAAAAATTACAAAAATTAATTAATAAAGTAAATAGGATTTAAAGCAAAATCAAGGCTTTCATAAATTTGTAAAGTAAATTGGTACTATTTCATTTACCTCATCAACTATGTATGTACACGATAATGCGTTTCTTTTACTCAATGCAGTGACCAGATACTTGTAACAATTTCTGATAGTAGTTGCGTTTGGTATTTTCTTTTCGAATTTTAAAAACACCTGCCCGACTGCGTTAGCTCGAATCTGATCATCTCGGCTATATCTGATTAGAACTTTGTACTTATCAGCAGGTTTTTGATTGTGCCATAAATAGTACAAAAGATATAATCCTGCTACTCTTCGTTTTAGGTCAGCTAGAGGATTTCGCCCTTTCAAAGGCAACAAGGGTTCCAGCCAAATATCCTTGGTTGCATTGAATATAGTATTCATTATACGTCTGTACATCAATAATTGATCTCTAATTTTTCCTCGTCTCGATTTATCCGTTTGCAGGACAACACTTTTGTCATGACTGAAGATGTTGAAAGCACTAAATACATAAAATGATCTTCATAAGTTTCATTGAAGTCAACCAAATTCAATGCAATGGCAAACTGGTAAATGATGTTTTAATTTTACCATCGATGTAAAAGAACAATTCCTCTACTCTCAGCTACCTCCAAAAATGCTTTGTAATCCCATTCTTGAAGCAGAATAAAGTCACTAACAACAGCCTCTATATCTTGAATGATTCCAGCCCACAGTACGGCAAAGAAATTATCTACCACCGAAATTGATGTAAAGGATGGAAACTTTCCAAGTTTTAGGCCTTCGTTAAAAGCTTCTGCCATGGTGGATAGTTGAACAATATCTTGAAATACAAGAAAATATTGATTAAACTAAATAAAACCTGCAAGTATATTAGTAATATAAACATACAATTATGCCAACTAAACAGATTCCAGACTCTGGACTCAATGGTTAGTACAGCTTACTGATAAACTATCACTGTTCAAAACTGGTGAGCCTTACCTTACCAAATAATTCGACACAACTTAAAAATCGGTACAGCAAATCTAGTTTGTCGTCAATGATCAATATACAACATAGACGTATATTTTATTACGACCATATAAATAAATCCGGATAAAATTCATTTTTGATTGTTGAAAAAATACGTTATATAACTATAGGTATATTACAACCTACACGACAAATGCAAAATGGTATGTTAATGCAAATCAAAAAATATCTTAAAAGTCTCCAGATACAGCAACATTTAAATGCTAAACTGGAACTTTCACCTTTTAATACCTATAAAAACTAATATAATTAATAAAATAAACCCTGTTAGCGAAGTCTTAAGAAATACGTTTTCGTGCCTTCACACTTCACACGCAGATACGCACTGCAATGTTTCAATTCTTACTAAGAAACGCGCGTTTACTATTTGGAAATGTGTTTATCTAAGCATGTGGACGTTGGTACGAAATTCAACGGACCCAAAAAGTCAAAATATTGTGATATTGGGATGGGACTATGGGACTGGAAATTGAATTGTTAGGGCTAAAATCGTGACCTGGGTAGCTTCCATTATGGTCATATAGTTTATCCCCTTCCTCAGATTTTGAAAGCAATCCCTTGTCTTAAAGGTTTGGTGTATAGCATTCTTCTGCGATTATTTTCGTATTTACTGTTTACTGATTTCTGAACTAGTTTGCAATATTAAAGAAGTAAAAATGGAGAGAGACGGTGGAGAAAATCCGTATGACATCAACGGAACAGGGTTTGACCCTGATAAATTCATTAAAAAAATAATTAAGGTATACCTAACCTTTTTTTAAACTGAAATAATTATTCCATTTTTACGTAAAAATTGAAATGACCACCAGGCACCAAGTAACTCGTAAACCAATGTAACTACATATACTTTGTATTTTGTTGTTATTTTTATAGGAATATTCACTAAACAAACTGATGGACACGGAGAAAAATTTAATACGTCAAATACAAGATCTAGATTCAGACATGCAAACTTTGGTCTACGAAAATTACAACAAATTTATATTAGCAACAGACACTATTCGAAAAATGAAAACGGATTTTAGAGAAATGGAAGATAAAATGGTACTCCTTTCAGATAATATCGGACATATAACTCAGAATTCCGCAAAAATTTCGGATGGGCTGAAGGTATGGTTTAAGGGTGTAGTAATAATCATGATTAACGTACCTACATCTTTAATGTGCAAAATTCAACTAATGTCTCTTGAAATGAGATTTGGTGATAGATAGGACTGCTACGACATTGTGAATCATGCTGTAAAGTATTACAGATAGAAAATAACGTTTACGGTGTTAAATAATTTTTGTAAAATAAAATTCGAATTTTCAGGAAAAGCGAGATAAAGTCAGCAGACTGTCTGGTATACACGACCTCCTGAAGAAACTAAAGTTTTTATTTGAACTACCAACAAAGCTGAAGCAGCATTGTGAGGATGCAAACTACGAGGAGGTATTGAAAATAAATCGAAAATGTATAAACTATTTCTGAACTTTTTGTGAAACCACATAGACTAAGTTGATTTCAATTCACACCCTGCCTTTCGGGTAATCTTTGTGCAAACATTTATTAATTCTAAAATTAACGTAATTGTGTGATTTTGTTCTTCAAGGCTGTACGCTGTTATTTGGATGGCATGGAATTTGTAAATGAGTTTAAAAGATTTCCAAGCTTACAAGCCATCAAACAAGATTGTCAGCACATTGTTATACGCATTCAAACTGACCTGTATAAAGATTTTGATGATTGCGAAGTAATTATTGCTTTTTGTACTGTTCAACTACTTCATGCTACGCTTTATACCTTTTTCTGTATTACCTTAATGCATTTAACAGTAAACATTGGTATATTTTTATGAAAATTCGCAGAAATCATCACAAGATTTAACAAGAAATGTTTCCCTTCTTCTAAGTTTGGGAGAAACTTCATCAATACTGGGAGAACGATTTTTGGAAAATGCACTTCCAAAGCTTTTACAGAATATTGATTCATTGAAAAATGCTAATACTGTCAATGTAAGCTCCGTTGTTATAATTATGTGTAATGGTGGCAAAGTTTCTGGATTTGAAATTTTCACCATTTCCTTTCTTTTATATCTGGGGATTCAGGTGTCTTTGGAAGAGTTCATGGAATTAGGATGTGGAATATTCCTTAGTAATTTAAGCCTGGTCATTGCCTCGTTTTCTCAGGCTTTCATACAAACTGTAGAGTAAGTAAAACAAATTTTAGCTTGAACCTCAAATTTTTTTTACTACTACTAGATAAACTGGGCCATAATCGTGGTTATATGCAATTTTATAAATGCAGGCTAAGTGAAGAAGCAAGGCTAGAATCCCAGGAAATGCTTAAGAAATTCGTACAGGGCCTGATGGACGAATTTCTGATACTGATGCAATCACGCTTAACGACGGAAACCAACGAGACAAACCAACAAGAATCAGACTTAAGAGAAGCATTATTGAAAGCCCTTGATCGTCTTTATCGTCGCTTAATGGCTATGGGAACCCTGATGCCGAACTCAGACTTTGCGCCGTAAATTTTATACCTCCCTTACTTGTATTTCTGGAAACTATATAGTATGCCTAGCAATTCTATATTTTGATATTCTACTGTTATCGGATTTATTTGTGCAGTGCCGGTTTGGAACTAATATCAGCTATTGCAAAAACGGATGCAGAAATAAGCTTACAACGAATCAAGTCATCTTTTGAGAAGGCTGTGAGAGAATCTTGCGTTGAATTAAGATCCCAGCCGGGCTCATCTCAAGAAATTTTGGGCTCAATTTTAGCCACATTGGTACTTCAGATGAAGTCTGCTTTAAATAATTTAAAGGATTTTTCACGCCCAGACTATCAGTTCGCACAAAATGTTGAATTTCGACAGCGAATAGCTGTAGTTACTGTTCGTGAAGGATTGGTGATTGCATCGTTCAAATATTTGGTGCAGTTCGGACGTGATTTAATTCGTTCCGAAGAGTATGATATACTTACCTGGCTACTGCTTGCTAAACTGTATTTAGATATTGAAATGGGGACAGTAGAATACATGGTATGTTGTACACCTAAATAAAATTAAACAAATACCTTGTATAAATGAATTACCGTTTGTAGTTCATTATACCTTGCCTGCTGAATACTGATGTCGTTGTATGTATTACAAAGGTTTCCACAGTGGAGTCTGATTTTGAAGTTCGACGAGACAGGAAGCATCTTCAATGGTCATTAACTGCTGTAGCTGATATAACAACTTCATTGAATTCCGTAGCCAAGCAATTAGTAAAAGAATTCGTTTCTGTGCAAGGGAACCAAATTGCAGAGGTAATGATTTCACTGCAGAGTCTACGCTTTCTTACTAAATTGTATTAGCTACTACATCTGCTGTACATGCACTAACTGGATGGGTGTGTATACTGTGTATGTAATATGTCTATAATTGGCTCATGTCTCCCTTGTTTAGCTTATGAAAGCTACTGTACTGGATCGTGATCTCATGAGCGTTGGCAGTGACCCTGAGGCACCCCAATCGCAAATGAAAAAAGTAATTGAAATCTTGACACGCTTGGAAAAATATATTGACTCGATTTTCCCCGACGTGGATTCTACGTCCTACTTCAGAAGCGAACGATCCTCGGATTCCTCAAAGCGGTCCTACAGGTTTGTTACACCAGCGTTTTAGTAAACAACACAAATGTAAACATTACAAATACCTAGCTTACACAGATGAGTATTTCGTTATGTGTACTTACATATTTAATTATATGTATACTTATACTATTATTACATGCAGCAACACTCCAGGGGGAGCTAGTAAGAATCATCCAAGAAATTCAATGTGGTCCAATTTAGACCCAAATATGGCTTCCAATATACAAAAACTATTCTCCGAAAAGGTTGAAATTTTTGGTCAAGTCGAGCTTCATAAAAGTGATATCTTGATGGCTATCGTTAAAATTGGCTTACGGGTAACGTTTACAATTTACTTTCTACCGATGTATTTATAGTTTCAAGACCATAATTTAGACGAAGTTATGAGATTAAAGCAATAATTTTTGCTACCTTTAAATCGATATTGCAGCAAATTTTTCTCTTTTAATTTTAATGGAGATACTAGTAGAAACTAAATATAGTATTTTATTCGTATTTAGGCCCTTCTGGAGTTCGTTAGACTGAAAACTTTGAACAAGTACAGTTTACACCAAGTGCAAGTAGACGTTCACTATCTTCAACTCTATCTGTGGAGATTTGTCAACAACGAAGGGTGAATTTTAAAAAATTAGATTTAACACTTTTTGTAGTGATTAGCCGTTAATCCGTCGGAGTGACTCGACTCTCATCGCAAAATATTGCTATAGGGATAAACAGATTCAGTTTGAGATTGTTTGAGATTCGCAAAAAACAAATCTGTGAAAATAGTTCAAAATTTTAGCAATGAGAATCGATGAGAGGCGAGTCACTCCGACGGGTTAACGGCTAATATTTCTTTATTGTGTCTCAAAACTAATTTAATTTTTACTCAAATTTGTGCCTTTTAGGTTCATGCATTCTCTGCTAGATGAAATTTTGGCAAGTTCCATTCAAAGATGCGTCAATCCTTCCCTCTTTGAAGCAACTATAGTTGAAGCTATAGCAGAGAAAAATTAGATGCAAATGAATTTGGTTAAATGTGAACTAATTTTCTTGTTTTCTATGAGATAAAGTTTGTTATAGCTTCATTTCAACTACCGTTTCGTTCTGATATCGTCGGTGGAGAGGCAAAATGTCGCCTATCCATTTAAATCCCACTGAAAACAATAGGGGTAAGCGACATTTTGCTTCTTCACCGACGATATGTGTCTAAGATTACGTTTTGGTGAAATTTTATGTAAGCATGAAGAAATATTGTTAATAATTTCCACCTAGTTACATAATTCCAATGAATGGGAAATACTGATGCAAACCAGACAAGTGATACATCATTAGAAAGACATTCAAGAATGGATGTCGATTCCGTCAAAATTACCTACTTTATATATAAATAGTTTGGTGATTTATTTTCGTTTTTGTTGTGCTCCTCACATTTAAAGTGTCCATCACAATCTTTGTTGTTTGTGTTCCTAAATGTAGATGACATTACGGCGTAAAATATATCCCAACACGAAATTAGTGTCACCAGTGAACAGTCTTTTGGCCGATCACATTAAGGCTTCTGAATAAAAACTTGTATATATTTTTCACATGTACCTAATGGATTACGATTCATATTCACTCTTGCTCCTCTTTTCGGATTGCTTAGAATCATAATTGAAAATAGGGATACAATTTTGATCAGGATCCAGAGGGTTAACAAGTACAATGAACTTGCAGCGAATTCCCACTGTATAAATTATTACCACCGGTTGCTGTGTAAACATTGTACGGTCCATGGTTACCAAAACATATGGATTGCTTTCATAATACATCATTACAAACTGAGTCATTGCTGAGCGTGTCGTTCTTGCTAACGTAGCATATAATTTTGAAAAGGATGAAGTGCATTTTTGCCATTTCTAATGCCATTCATTATTAAAATCTCGCTTGTAAATATTATCGATTGACTGTGCATAGACAATTACTTGTACGGGAGTATCTAAATTCCCAGCATGAGACAGCATAAATTACCTTTTGCGTACCAGTGATCGGTCTCAATGAAAATAAATGCAAAGAAATAATAGCCAATATTTTACTAACACTAGCGGGATCACTACCAAATAGGAAGACAAAATGTCAAAGGTAAGATTGTTTGCCCATCATTCGTATAGCCAAAGTAGGAACAGTAATAATTATGTCAATTATTTCATTGAACAGAAAAAACGAAATCCATATGTCGGGGTTGATTTTGGTCTTGTGATTTCACCATTTTTGCACAAAATAAACTAATTTTTCAGTCATTAAGTTTACCGTTGTTATGGCTGGTTATCGTTGAGTAGAGAGTATAAGAAATGCTGACAATTTCTGTTTGGTTTATTTTACATAGACTAAAATGATAGTGACAAAGACCACAATAATCTGAAGCTAAATTTATTTTCGCTAATAATAATTACATCAATGTATATTTCAGAAGCAGAAGATGAAGTCAGAAAGAGAGAAGAAGCTACAGAGTATGGTCAAGTTTGATAGTGTCACTGTAGAACTATTTCATATGGACTCATTTGAATATGAAAAATATGTTGCGGTTATGTTCGCCGCCAAACTTTTCCAGGTAAAATGCATAATTGAATACTTACGTTTGTTCTTACCATACCATTTCAAACTGTAATATAAACTACCTATAGTACCTAGTTAAAAACAGCCGAATCGGAAGTCTGACGCAGACGACGCCTACGTAAATAGTACCCCGTCTGTTAAGTAACAAAGAAACGGAAGCACATTATATTTTAATATTCTTGACACTGGTAACCTTTCAGGCTACCACACAAACTAATGACGATGGCCTTGACGAAGAAGTTCAGACTGATGGTCGTGAATCGAAAACCAAGTGGACACAGTGTCCACCAAAATGGACCAAGATGGGCTTTAGCAGTGATTTGCATCAGTCGAGACAAGTTAGTAGTGACGCTTACTTTCAAGTCAACTCTTTGTTCTTTTATCATAATTGTTTCATGTTTTGTTTCTCAAAATATTTTACATGCATCATCTTAATTTCTTTCCTGCTGGTTTTGTTTTAAACAGGAAATAATTGGCGTAGGTGATGAATTACGAGCTTTAGGTGAGGAAGACTCAATGAATGTTCAATTAGACAAAATTCGTAATACTGCTGAAATGGGAAACTTCATGTCGAAAGCTAGTAAACTAATGCTGACTGTACTGGAGTACAAGAAAAGAACCAGAGTGCCTACACAGAGTAGTAGTAATCCCGAAACCAATACCAAATATTCCGAGCCTAAAATGGTACTGGAGAGGGGTTTACCGGTCATGAAAAATCTGAGAATGCATTCCATTACTGCTTGTGGAGAATTTGTTGCTTGCTCAAATGGACAGCATCTTCAAAATGCAGAATCTTCTCAGTATGTAATTTCAGTATTGCGGTCAGCAGTTTGGATGTGGGTTTTAGGCTATGTCATACTGATTGTAGTAGTACTCGATATTCGTATAATTATTCTTCCTAATAGGAAAAAGAATGCCTCGAAAAATATTGTGACGATTTGGTCCTTGAAGGAGCCAAGCCTGCCTCTGTATTTTCTCCGTGTATGGGGACACGTAACCATTCTTAGGATGCATCTTGTATCTCATCTTGTGGTGACAGGAAATAAAGATGGAAGCCTAAACTTTTGGCACCTCAAAGAACCCATTCAGTACCATTCCAGGTACCAAGACCAAGTCATACGAACTCCAAGTGTTAGTACAGGATGTGTCACTGGAGCTGCGAATCATACCCTACCCATCCTTGGCTTAGAAATCGTCCCGGAGTCAAAATCGTCATCTTTGGTATGCAATAATTTGCAAACTATTTGGATGATTGCATTACATACTTGTCTGGGTTGCACATTCGTTACCAACAATCATCATTGTCTGTGCTTTACTAAAAGAAAAATTTTATAAACCACGAAAGCAGCAAATTAGGGAAGTGGGTTGTTGAAACAAGAGATAGCTATGTATAAAATGCATCAAGTAATTAATTTAAGCACTCGTAAAATGCGAATATGAAGAATAACCTGAAATATAGTATCTGTCAAAAACAAATTAGGCGTCAATAGACGAAATGTAATTACTTAGTATAGAATTACCAAATTAAAAGAATGGTTTTCATATCAAATGCGCCTCCCTCAAATTTCAGGTGATCTCAGTTGACAAAGAAAAGTACCTGATATGCTGGAGTTGTATCTTCATGAATGATGGCGAGTCCAGGCAACACAATTTGGCCCACAACCACTCTGCATGGTCAAAGCTCCGTGTGTCAGTGAGGAATGTCATCAAGATGGACGAAGCATTTTCTACACCGTTCTTAGACGTCTACTGTATGAATGTTTGGAAAACTGATATTGTCAATTTTGTTGTGGGCACCAACGCAGGTTTCATTGGGATTGGGACATTAGATGAGAAGGTTCCATCATTTGAAAAAAGCTACGTAGGGTCCAACATTATTTTAAATATTAAAAGTGTCCATAGAAATCAATTATTGGGCCTGATTGCGGTAAGAAAAATTTAATTACCATACTATCTGATCATTTAATACTAAAATACGCATAATATAATTATGATGGATTGAATTTCCTTAGGCTGAATATATATTTGTGTTATTACAAACGAAATGACTTAAACAATAAAATTGTGTCATTTGAAACTTATTTGGGGTATTGGGTTACCCAAATAGGGATCTTGTGAAGACGAATACTGTAGGTTATTTGACTTGAGACGGAAGAGAGCTATACTTTCTTTAGAATGTGGAGGAGCAGGAACACCGATTAAAGTTCTTTGGAGTCAGATTAGAGAATGCTTGCTTTATGTTGGGCAAGAAAATCAAATCGAAGCGTGGGATCTTCTGGCTAGTGACCTGTCACCTGTCAAAGTAATTCCAATGGACAACTTGACAGATTTTACAATTTTTACGGTCGGTGGAAAGGAATTAATTGTAAGTCCGTCTCATTTCATTATGCTCTGCAGACTACTTACAATGTGTATCTTTAATCTTACTCACTCCTTAAAACTGACCAATATTTTCTGCAGGTGATTATTGCCGGAAATGAACTAAGTGTCTTGACAGTACCTATCAACATTAAATCTTTGGATGATAAAGAAAAACTACGGTTTAAGCGATATATTTCTATTATTTAATTTCAGGTACATCCTCCGTTAATATTTTAAAGAAATCATGATACAGATCTCGACTTACAAGCAGGAAATTTATTATTTTGTAATTACCTACACTACATTGTTGACCAAGTACCTCCTATTTAAATTGAATCATTATATATTCTTTGTACACAATTACACATAGTATGTACGAATTTAGTGTTTCCATGTTTTCATTTCCGTGTTGGTTTCGAATAAACAATTAGCAAAGTTATTACACTTCTAACCACTGCTTTATTTTAACATCACGTTTATCGCACACGACAGCAGTATTAAGGTAGTATTATAGCACAACATCATCACGAAAGTATGGATGGATTGGGAGATCCGATGGATTACAAATACCGCAATAATTGAATAATAGAACATTTTAAAAATTGTAAACATGTAGGTACATTTACGATCCGTCGGGATTCCCCCTAGAGATTTTCCAAAAGAACATTATGATGTATGTTAAAGGAATGGATGGTGACATTTCTGGTACCGGGCCGGTTTAAATGGTTTGAAGCCAAGACCGTAAGCCAAAGCCAATATGCCAAATGCCAATACTTGAATTAATGAACGATGGTAAAGTTGAAGAATAAGTCTCTGCGGACTGAGGAGTAATGCTCAATTGCAAAATTTATTTGACGACAAATCTTTGTCAAGCAATATATTGTAACATCTAGACGTATAAGTAAAATAACATAAAACTTCAGCATGACATTAACTATTTAATGCTACATCAAACACGAAGTAGGTAGGTGTTTTTGAAAATACAGCTTCAAGTTGTCTCCTTATCCAAGCATCTGAAATACGTACCGAAATCGAAGGTTGGGGATGAGTATGGACGAGAAAAGGTTTATTCTACCAGTAAACCCTTTGGGATTGGGACACGTGAATTATCTTCGTTTACAAAATCATGCCTTTATTTTGTCCAGCGGCCGATCACGCTCAGCGCCCCCACCTTCATAAGGACGGGACGTTACCAGTAATAATACATAATTGCGCAAATCTTCGACTCCGACTACTGACTTAATGAAGAGATACTAGCAATTAAAACACTAAAAACTTTTTAAACTAATTTACCGTATCCATTATATGTAGGTACGTACCTACGTTACTTGCATAACTGCTAAAGGGTACGATATATATGGTGGTGATAATAATTTGACAGTACATTATTCATTTATAATCATAAACCCATGATTGATTAGTGTCGTATGTGCGGTGTTCCGTACAATGGTAAATCACGTTTTTATAATAATAATGTTACACCTTTAGTAATATTAAAACGGGAGATAGAGTTGACGATTTGACAGCACTAAGGTACGAAATAAAATCAAAACGTTGCGACATCACATTTGATCTATATATGTAACCGATACACGACCACCATTTCCATGATAAAATTAACACGACAAAACAAAATAAAAAATTGTACATGAATAATGTAATGATTATTTTTAATGATATTGTTTTTAAAAACTAGTAAATAGTTTTATGTAATAAGTTTATCATATTCTTTTCACACCAATGTGCAGGTATCGAATGAAGTTATGAAATCAATTCTTTTCAATACATACATGGTATACGGGCACTCGAGTTGGGTCGTAATTCGTAATGAAGATCTCATGTATTCAAGTATAATATGGCCGTATAGATACTACACCAACATTGGAAATTGGACTCCTATCTACAGAATGTACCAAAATATAGTAAATATACATTTATATTTTTGCTGACTCATGCTACTGCCCATTGCTTTCAAATTAACTTGTTAATTTATTAAGTGCCCAACTTTTGGAAAAGTCGTTCGTAACATGTATTATAATGATTGAAAATTGAAAAGTTTCAAGTTGCAACTTGCAACTATATCGAACTAGTACATTTAAAAAACAAAACGCAAATTTAACATCCACTAGTAACAACAACATTATTTGCTACCTCTAAAAACTACAACTTATTTAATATTTAGGTCCATTGTTGTACTACCAAACTTTCTCTAGTCTCAACAACGGACACAAAATTTTAATCAAATCTGAAAGCATTCCATATGTAAATTTCTGTCTATTATATTGAGCCTCACTTGCTTGAATTACACAAAAGTAACACGGTACGTACGCATACTGGCGCTTTTACTTTTTAAACTACCATAAATAACAAATATAATAAAATTGTTTCTGACTCGTATCTGTTAAATTAATAATAATAATAATGTAAAAAGGATTGCTATTGCTTATTAAACTCTAACAGGATACATAAATTTATAATACACTTTCTCCGTAATTCGTAGCCACGATACATTGCACTTTTTTAATCGGTTAATTATACCTACTCGTCGTAATGAAGGATAAACACTACATACAAACATAATGAAAAATAAAGTGGAGTCAACACAGACATATAGTTTGATTGGGGTAGGTGCTAATGATAATTATGGTAAGTTCACAAAAATTAGTAATCTCTGAAAGAATGATTCAAGTGAAAAGTTCGTTTTCTATAAAGCAAACGCGTAATAAGAATTTATAGCTGAAAACAGTAACTCAAGAATTGAAAAAAAGAATTTGAAAATGTACATTTAATTCACAAATTTTGGACGATATCCACCAATAACAGCTATGGCTTCATTAAGTATGTGAATGGGGCATACTAGTAAGAGTTAAAGAAAACCATTTAAAGCCCATGTTAAGCTGATGACAATGGGAAGGAAATAGGTCTCGAAAATATTAAAAGAACCCAGCTAACACAAATGACGGCGCTATTTGTGTTAGCTGCGAAAACGAAGAAATCTATGACATATTGTTCCCCTGCGAAGACTCTTGCTTAAACCTTCACGTAGGTAATTTCCACTCAACAACCCTGTAGGCATTAAATTAACTATAGCGCAAACATTATTTTTACTTATTCTACAGTTTTGTCGAAATGGCTTTATACATTCCATAAGCTATTATTTGCTCTGAAAAGCTATCTCTTACAAACTTCTGTATCGTATAAAACAGACTCATAGTGCAGTGGCTGAAATTTATAGTATGCGCGTTCGTACAGACCCGAGCTATAACGAGCTTTTGTATTATTGAAAAAAATCAAATTGATTCACTTTGCAACTTATTTACTTCCGTTTGGTACATTATAGGAGACTTAATTATTGGTGCATTTGGCTTAGAACAAAAAACTGAAAAGAATACATACTGAGATTAGTTATACAAGTGAAATACGTCGATGAAATAGCATCATACGTACATAATATGATCAGAGAAATTGGATACGGTACAAAAATCACGATTTCATATACAAAAAGCCTTTCGAGTAATTACGTATGACAACTCAGTAACAATGCATATATGCAGTCATTATATTCTTTTGTGCGTTAGTCATTATTATTATAGTTTATGATTAGACAATGCAGTGCTTATACCCACTGGGTCAAAAAGCGATACTGCCACAAGTAAGTTTATGAGTAGACACTCAAAACCATGAAGAGACCCTAACAGAAAATTATGCGTCCAGTTACTATCTGTAACTGGAAATAAAATGACGGCAGACTAATAATAATTGTAAGTATCGTAAACAAAATAAACATATGTGAGATATCTGAAATAATACATTTCTGATTGAAACAGAGAAATAAAAGACAAGCTTTCACTTGACATTCGCCTAACAGCGTAAACATTGCAAATCTTCCCTCGTAAACTTGAAATACAGTAATTATGCTTACACGTATTGAAATGAACCTCAAGTAGTATAAAATCTGTAAAAATCCTCTGCATGTACGTACATAATCAATCCAGCGTCATTACAATTATTGAAGGATACATTTCTACATACATAGTGTTAGGTGTACAATATGACATCGGATGATTTCAACCGTTTCAATAATTCTTCTACGGTTTATATATATCTGTATATATATAATTACCAAACATATATGTATATCTACATGTATTATTTGTATTTATAAAAACCTCTGTATGTGTAGATACTATCTTCCTATTATTATTAACTACATACGATGATAGCACTGTTGATATCAAATAAATACTCCTATTTTCCTATTTCTATGTAGTCAGAACCAGAGGATTTCTTCTGCAATTAGATGTCGACTTTAGGCTGATACTGAAGCTTTAGCGGTGGATCTCGAAATCTCCAACGCGTCACGTAAACAAATTTTAACGTGTGGTCCTTACCAAGCAGTTCATCATTACACAGGATGTCGATCTGCAATGAATAAAATAAGGCGTACTTTAATGTACTCACAATCTGTTTATAATTTAACTCCCAACGAATACAAAACAAAGAGATCCTCTCCATGCAATTCAAATATTACAATACCAATTTATTGGATAAAAGAACAAAACAATTATTTGCATCACACACAAATGTGTACTCATATTAAGTTTGTGTGTATCGAAAATTCAAGCGGAACAAACTCATATCAATAAAACAATACTTCCGAAACCTCGTTGTAAGGAATAGAATATTATCAGGAATGTTATCTTGATCAATTTTATGCCATCCAATCTACCTGGAGACTATGTATTACGCATGCAATCAATACTTAGATGTGAAGCAAAGTGGTACTATAAGAACTATCATGTGCTTTGTATTTAAATAAATGGGTATTCTCGTTTCGAGCTATGTAAACATTTCTTAGACAATGACAACGTGGCAAAGGCAATACCCCCTCAGCCCCTCGTGCTTTATCGTTCGAACTGCCATGTCACTTGCCTCCTCATAAATTGGGTAACTACCAAATGCTGTATCTACCAATAATATCTCCATAACATTGTCTTATTGTTTCCCACCGATCGCAAACACTTATAAGGTAAAATAAAGCATTCAATTACAGACAAACGTTCCTAGGAATCATAACAAAACGCTAGCAGAGAAACTTTACGCTATTACACAATCGGCAATACGACAATATTAGTACATAATTACTACCGACAGATACAATCGATTATTACAATACAATAACAGATCAATACGAAGGAATTTAAAACCATGTAAGTTTCCTGTAGTAGGTGAATGTTGATACTATTCCATAATGAATACATAGTTTAAAAATCACCGGTAGCACACATACCTCTTTGTACTTATCCACCGAGTTCAGTGTCTTCTTGGCAATATATTTTTTTAGATGAGTGATAGTAGCTAGCGCAGAGCATCGAATAAATTTCCTTTTTAAACCTTTCATTGACCCATTCTTACACTCCAGGCATACGTTTACCTAAAAAATGAAACCGGAATTTAAAAGATGAACATTTTTAAAATATGTAGCCGATAATAATGAAAGCTCAACTCGATGCGCTTGGCATGTAGAAATAATTCGAAATTAGAAGAAAATGGAATACTGAGCAGGAAAAGCTTATTGCTAGGAACGCAACATACATCAAATTCACAGGTCGTAATTTAAAAGATGTACCTACATTTTAAGAATGTACTGCCTAGTAAAACATGAAAAAGGGTGACAGGAGAATAAAAGTACAAGCCTAGGATATTGAAAAGGTATCGAGCTTCCAACGTTTGTGTACACATTGGGAAATGCTACATATCCGATTATGAAATCAATTTTGGTGAATAAATTATGTACTTGTTCATCCAAGCGATGGTAGTCCGACTCGGTATGTTTTGTCTCTTCGCTCACAGTCGGATCCATGTCGGACAAATTAATAGGCATATCCTTAGGACAGGCAACTCCACGGGAACGGTAAAAATCCCGTTCACGTTTTAGCTCATCTAGAAATACATGGAAATAAATAATAGTCATATTGCAGCTTATATTTTTGATGGGTATCAGCAACCTCACCATCATACTGTACCTCCATTAGTAAGTAACATCCTATTAAAATATTGATATAAAAGAGCTACAAGAAAGTTATTTAGCTGGAGTTTCGGCACAAAGGTATTAAGCTAGCCAGCAGCATAGTAGATTTTTTGCCTGGCTTAAAATTGCTATGCTTGCGCAGTGTTATTGTAGTTACGACGATTCTCGGTTGCGCATACGTATTCGTGTACCGATGTATAGGTACATTTTCATCAAGAACAATTTTGCGTACATTTTGGGGTCCATAGAAAGTCGAAGTGCCGATCAAGTTTTAGAGAAATTCGATTACTAAACCAGGGCAGTAAAATATTTATCAAATTTTCATATGCTGAGAAGAAAAATCAATACAGTATACAAATGAACACTTGACGAATTTAGTTCAGTTCAGACTGCACCTGCTATTTAATACACCACTCATGTCCGTTATGGATTGCCACAAAGACACTAATCAATAGTAGAATTACAGTTTACAGTACAATAGAATCAAATAAAAACAAACATACTCTCTTGAAGGTTTGGTACAAGCTTATAGACAATATCCTGCATTGTCCGGTCAAAACTGATGTACTGCAGCGGATGACTCTGATGAATGACTATTTCACAGGCTGGACAAGTATTGTTTTCTTCAAGATGCTTCACCAAACAGCTCTTACAAACTGAAAAATATCATTATTTTAAATATCATTAATTAATGCCCGTGTAATTTACTATGCAACCACAAACCTAACTAAGGTACCAGTATTATACAAAATTGATGTTTACATTTGTAATTCAACATCGCGCTCTTCCGCACTACGCGCTCAGTCGGTATTACAAAATCATTTAAAGTCGTTGTCAGTTGTCAAAATAGTACAAGAATTAGGAATTACTCTATCTACACTAACAAAGTAACGTCAGTCTACATTATACTCGTAATGAAAGACCAATTTCGAATGAAAACAATCTTTCTACAAAAAGATGCCAGTCAAGAAACTACCCTAATAACACATTTAGCCAGTAATGATGCAATGAAATCTGATCAATGCTGACTACATATTACTTGATTTGAATCGTTGTTTTCCAATGAATGCGTCCAGTAATTACAACAAAAGATAGTTTAAGAATTCTGATCAATTGTCCATTAGCTTTCCAGCAGAAAACAACCTAACATTAGCTCATAAACCGTTCAAAGTGTTCAAACGTACAATTACAACTATCATTACGTGACATATAAATAGTAGCACATAATAGGTAGGTCCACAGATTGCAAGCTGCCTACAAATAGTCATGATATTACGACCAGGCAACATTAATCATGAATGCTAGTTTCCTAGTTGTGAAAAAGGAGTCGTCGAATATAAACCACCGCTATAGAATCGGCATACCAAAAATAAATTGAATAAGAAAACTGCCAGAAGAGCATTGTCAGACAAAATATATATATATACATATGATAGAAGTAATAAAAAAATAAGCTTACATGTGTGAAGGCACTCCGTGACTGTTGTGGCATCAATGAGATAACCCCTACAAATTTTGCACGTTATGTAAGGATTTAAAGTTTTTAATTTTATTCTTCGTTCCATCCCGGACATTTTGAAGTGCTTTGAATTCAACTCGAAAGAGAATTCAAAGACGGAATAAGACAACTGGAATACAATATATTTTTCGTATCACTTATGAAGTCAAGAAGCAAGATCGCAGTCACATCGACGGACTCAAACTAGAAGCCTATAAACTTTAAGCTTCATTCATTATAGTCAGTCCTGACTTTGACGATTTTATCGTGAGTCGGTGACTCACAATTCAGTCTATTTAATTAATACTAGAATATGATTGAGCGCAGTATTCACAACTCTTTTACACTGAGGAATATAGGTACATTTCCAGGCTGCACTGAATCGATGTTATCTAATTATTTTCTCCGTTTGTTTGTTAATTATTTGCAAACTGACGTCGACGTTTTGATTTTAGCACGTCTTAGGCACAGCAACTCTAGTCTTGTACGTTGCAGGTTTGTTGATATAATTACTGTTAACTATGAGATGCAAATCAAAACCTCTTGTTCCCTAAAATAATCCAAAGTTGTTCGCAGCTGTAAACATTTTAATAAGTTCGGCAAAAAATTATAAACACATCAGGAATAAATATTTCGTTAGATTTTCACTGATTTTCTTCTTCTAATCCATGGAACAGGGAGCTAAATAAGGATAAAACAAATATATTAAATTATTAGGTAGGTATAATTATAATGAAAAAACAGCAGTAAACCACGTAACATACTAAGTAACCAATATTACTTATCGTCAAAATACGTGGCTACAACGCAAATAATGTGCATTGCAACTTGCAACTATAATTATTATCACAGAAGTAATGTAGGTAAGTTTTCATAAAGAATGACAACTTTTGGTATCTGCTAACCAGCTAAAATGGGACGAGACAGCCCTAGAATTATTTTTTATGGAAAACAATTGTTCGTAATGACAACGCGTTTCGGAATTTATTACAATGATCCCTAGCTACAACATTATTAGTCACTGCAGTAAAGCCAGCCAACATGGATCAGTTGGACGTAAATTTTGTAAATGACAATATGTGATGCTCAAACCCTAACACAGCATATTTAATGATAAGTTTGAGGCGCTTCTTGCTTATCAATCCATCCGCTATCGATGTCAGCCAGGAAAACCACTGTATTGTCAGTTTATAAGTAAGCTGGTGAGACCTTACACTATTTTGAGCACTGAACATATATTTGGCGATATATAAGCGAAGGCAAAAAAAGCTCTTATGCGCCACTAAACGCTCAGAGAGCAGTTATGTCCTAACACAAAACAAACCCTGGAACGCCACTAATAAATTAGATATTTACTATAAACCATTAAACTAGAAATGAGCATTAAAAATTGCACTTTCAATTGTAAACGAAAACTCAAGTTTACTAGGGAGTTTACTCCTAGCTTTAGTACTACCAAGAACACACATAATGACAAATAATTTTATTCGTCAGAACAAATCACTGCACCTTATGTGATACTCATAATCTTTTAATTCTTGTTAAAATATTAACGTCAAACGTAATTAATATACAAATATTTAGCTTTAAATTACATTTTAAAATGCTTTCAACTACATTTATCAGCAACCAACTTTATTCAATGCAATGAATGATTACAATCACTAGATTACTTCGAAGCACAAACTATTCTATTCAGCAGTATATTTTACGCCTATCCGCCCACGTCAACCAGCTTTGACACAAATGATATTCCTCTCATCCAAAATCCAAATGATATTTCCTTTCTGTAAATGTGAGTAGAAAGTGATAAGGCACGTTTCTGGGAAAAAGGAATAAAGAACATTTACCGTCGACAGGCTAAAGTTAGCTACAAATTTCAAATGATAGTCTAAACTTATTATTGTGTCACTCCTTTCATACCATTCACAATTATTGATTAGAGTAAAAGCTATCACGAACTACCAAGAGTCACTAGCAATTGTCACAAATGTACCGGAACCGGTGTGAGGTATGTTATATGCAACATGGATAATGATATGCTCTTTGAATCGACAACAGTACTGGCTGAGAGAGCAGAATACAACGCACACATTACTTATTGTAAATAAAATACTGTTGCAATGGAATTTATGTAAGTGGTAAGTGGTAAGTGATGCAATAAGCAGAAACTCTGGAAACACGCTACGCATGCAAACCTGCTTCAATACATGTGTTCTGGTTGGAGACAGTATTCCAACTCCGACCTGCGGTTGCTTGACCTTCATTGACCTTTCCAGAAATTAAAATTATCTTTTCCTGAGAAAACAGGTCTGATTGACACGAGCTATCTTTCATTCAAAGCAGTTTCGGGGAATATAGTGCCAGAGATAATGCCTTTTTTACGATGCCCCTAATGCCCCATAGTATGCTATACATTACAATATAGTAGCTGGTGGCTGGAAGATTCACTTTGTTCAACTACGGCGGAGTGAAAAACAGTAACTATTTAATTTAAAAAGAATAATCGAAAACATACTTATGTAAAGGAACATATACGCTGTAAAGAAGGTATCAGATGTCACAGGTCGTGGAGGGTATTACTTTTCTTGTAATTATTTGAACTAAATAAACTTTTGTCCAAACTTTACCTTTAAATCCCTTGGATGTTGGGAGAGAACCGAGCAGTGTCTTACTGTCTCCCCGTTCACAAGCATTCACTGTTCACACGACGTCTAAGGATGACAGAACGACGGATTTATGGAAATATGCGATGATGCTTTTATTGCCAGAATTAGTAACTCGATGTAATATCAAATAACTTAATTAGGAATTTGATGAAGTGAAATCACTGTTATTTACTGACAATGATTCCAGGTGGTCCACTGATAACTGGTTGTCCAAAATAGGACTTTTTCAATGTTTCGATACCGAATTAAATGACACTGAAAGTGTTGAAGTTCGTAAGCTTGAGATTGTAACTACCGCTCAGTAGAAACTTGGAGGCGGAGGTTGGTAGGGAGCAGCAATGTATTCATGCATTTCATTGGACTTACTGAGCAAAAGTAGGTACCTACTTTTGTTTTCCCTATTGCTCACTTTTTAACACTAAACATGCTTTTAAACACTGAGCAACTCACTAGAGCCTGACAAAAACGATAAAATAGAATCGGACAGAACCTTCCATAAACAACTTTTAAAGACCTTGTGTGCTAAGATTTTAAATCCCATTCAACTCCATAATGAGTATTCCACCTTATGACAAGACCTTTTCCGTAGACCCCATCACTGATCAGAATTGGAACACGATTTAAAAAAACAGTCGTTTTCCTTGTATTTGAACTAATTATAATTACGGAGAATGAATTACGTCAAATTATTTGCAGTAGCAACGCCGACCGTAATTGTTAGTCAACTGCAATATAGTACCAAAAAGAAATCACTGAACCTGCTAATGACAAAGGTAAATGATAAGAACGATAAGATTCAAATTACGTCGTCAGACACTAAATATTCGTATCCGTATTGCGTATTGGGTCCTCCAGTGTTCTTAATCACCTCCGGGAACAGCAAAATCTTAAATTGAAATGCAGAGAATTGTGATTAAGATGGGGAAGGAAGAAGGACAATAAAAGCCCAAGAAATTCTTGTGTGCAAGTATTTTGAGCATGAGAATAGCATTGGTATATTGCATAAAATGCTTTTGCAATGGTGGTAACTCATTATAGGGGGCACCCCCTTGGTTTCAATAATAATATAATGTCATTTTTGAATCGTTATTTATCATAATTAAAAGGAATTCCTACATTTGTCCGATGTAAGGTACGTTGCTATGGCCACACAATGAAACTATACCTTCACTTTGTCGTTAAAGTGACGTGTAGATGAGCCTTAATTGCTTAATGTTGTGTATTTGTTAGATAATAAATAATGCAAGCCGATAGAATGCTGTTGGTAGTTATTAAGTAGTGCTTTGACATTAGCTACAGTGACACTGTGAGAAAGCATATTAGTTCCCCATTTTTTGTTTGCTCTTGGAGCCAATTGAATTCCAGTTAGTGCTATGATTTATTTATTCAATTTATGTGTGGTGTGGACAACACGGGAAGGTGCATTTAAAATTTTAAATGTCATTACAGCCTGAACTTGAACAATAAAAGTTTTCGCAACCTTCAAGCTTCTAATTCTAGAATGTACTACATAATATGTACATACATACGTGAAAACGTGAATAATTGTACAAGAACATGCGTACCGCTGCTCTTATCTGTAGTGGTAATAATGTAAGGAAGGGGACAACTACTAGGCTGGTTTCAGGCAAAAGAGTCGCCCATAAATGATGGTATGCATGCATTTTGATAAACTGACAACTGGGAACTCATCCACAAATAGATCATGCAATATTTTGCAAAAAGAATTAAAAGGAAGTCCAGTGAATTTGCAGTGAACTATAATCCTTATTTCAGAAAAATGCATAGGTATTTTAATTATTTTATTTTCAGTTTCAGATAACAGTTAAAGGGTTACTCCTAAATCACCCACCACAACATTATTGATGGAAGACCCTCTGGGTACCCTGGGTTTTTCCTTTCTACAGGTTCATTGTCACTGACAATCGCAGCACATTTGTGCTTTAATCGTCCACAGTCTGTAATATAATGTTGCCCTGCCCTCTTTACCACAGAACTTCTCCTCCTGACTCGCTGGCAACCAATCCTATTAATGGTAATTATAATGATTTAATTATTACTACCCATTGTAGTCCACCATTTAAAAACTACATCTTTATGTAATGATTGTGATTTGTAGCTACGTTACAACCGCATTAGGGCAATGATGTCTCACAATTGTGTGTTCGTCTTAGAGGGAACATCTTATATCAGTTATTTAGTATTGTATTGACATCAGCGTTAAGGATAAAGCAGGCAACAGTAAATGTTCCACAAAATACTTAAACACACTAAATGCTATAAAAACCTTTGGGACATATTGCGTACTTAATTGCGTTATGCATGTAGACTGTCCTAATGTTTTGCGTGTATTTGTGGTAGGTGTACAGATATCTTTACATATGGTGCAACTTACGGCTGAAAAATACCAGTCATGGAATGAAAAATGCAGTAATCAGAGATTTCCACATTAACTTTCCCCTTTGACAAAAGGGAATGAAATGGAAGCGCGTCCCATGGTGGATGCATGAGTAATTATGATGTAGGTACATACAGTGAGATGATTGTAACTTGTCACTGGCATTGCTTTGGAGGAAAAAGCATTGATGGTATTTAGGATTTTAAATATTCTGAATGCTGGTATTTAACTACAAACGTACATTGACATAATTTAAAGAAATTACAATTTATAGTGATAGTAATGAAGCTGTAAGGTATATTGAAAAATCTTTATTAAGTCGCCGTTGCTCATCAGCAATTGCCCTAAAGGGCACAGTACAAACTAGAAGATAGGCGGATGGGGATGTTAAGCAAATAAGTTATAATGCTCTTGCAACCGTTTAAAATGTATGTGGTTTGCCAGTGTTGACACAATGAAATTAACGACCAGTACGAATAAGCAGTGCAACCAGATAAATCAAAATAGAAATTTCTAAAACAAACATGTATTCCACCACCATTTAATTCATTACGATTCAATTGGATGTAATATAAAGCAATAGGTTCATCCAAGGCCACATCTGTCAGAAGCTGATGTGGCCAGTACAATAAAGTTTTCGACTCAATCCACTATACAAACTTACGTCAAACTTAGAGAACATGAAATGGAATAATTTCTAGTAGAGCATTATACATTAAACAAATCCTGCTTTTAGTATTAGTATTTCAATTTACAATTACCAAGATAAATTAGACTGATTTTTTGAGACGACTACTACGAACCATGGAGATGTGCGATTCGAAAAGTTAAGAGTACGATAAAAATTATTTTTCGCGAGTGGTGTATATTGATCCATTCAACATAAAATGGAATCTCAATTGGCTGAATCTAATGAAGAAAATGTTTACCACTCAACTGAGCAATTACTAATTCGATGAAATTTGTAACTAGTGGTATGAAAATACTTTTCAGTTCTTCATATTAATTATACAGATTTTGGGCTCAAATTTTGATTGAATGGATTGCATCGATGAAAGTTTGAACACCCTCCGTTGGAGTCTCAGGATAGATGCCATGCCCTAGATTACAGATGTAGTTTTCAACACCAATTTTGGCAATCATGTTTTTAACATTCGTCTCAATGGATTCCTAAAATGTGTAGAAGCAGCATGTCAGTACCACAGCAGTGTTTATCACACAATGAAAAGAAAATTGAAATAGGTAGGTGATATATTCCCAAAATATCTAGAATTTAGTAAATGAGAAATAGTTCTGCTCACTTTATTTCCAAATAAAGCAACTGGATCAAGATTGCCTTGCAAAACCTTTCCAGGCATAAGTTTACGGGCTTCTTCCGGACGCATCGTCCAGTCCAGTCCTACCACATTACATGGAATTTTTCCTAACTGCTCCAAAGCATAATGAGCACCCTTCGCAAACACGACCTAATCATCCATAAAATAAAAACGCTGTTTGATCTGATTATACCTACAGATTAAAGAATGGTGACGGACAAAATTATTTGTATCACTAACAATAGGTACAGGTGCAAGTCCAAGTTCCTCTAAGCACTTTGGTAGTCCTTCAACAATCGAAGTTAAAAATGGAAGAGAAAATTTTTCAAACAGCTCTGGTCCCAAAATCTCCGCATGAGATTCAAACAGTTGTACCATCTGTATTTGCAATATTAAAATTACCCAGAAATTATAAATAAACAGTAGCATGTGTACAAGTATACACAATTTTCAATGAATAATTTATTTCTTACTTGGGCACCGGCTGCAACTTGTGCGGCCAAATACAGTTTAATATGGTTTGCCAGTAAGGATAGAATTGTTGTGGATTCCTCAGGGTATTTATACAGCCAACTTTTCGCCTTGGTTTGAGTACGGCTTCCACCCCCTTCAATCATGTAACTTAACAGGGTCCACTAGAGAAAAATAAAATGAGGTATAGAATGCATTGCTCACTCAAATAAACAACTACGTCAGTTTTCACGTATATTTTGTTACAGGAGCTCCAGCGAATCCTAGAAGTGGAACTTTGCCTTCTAACTTTTTCCTGGTCAGAGTAATAGCAGCAAGAGTGCCTTTCATCTTGTCTTGAAAATTGATGGCTGGTGTAAGTTTAGCTATAGCATCATGTGGATCCACGAAAGGGTGCTGAATTACGGGACCCTATTATAATATTCACAAATAATAAATATAAATAATTAACAAAAAATATTAACGAATTATGATGCTTAACGATACAAGTGGCAACACACCTAAGCTAAAGTGAACTAAGCATTAAGTGGGCACAAAAATTATATAGTGATAAAACATTTAAAAAAGTTAAACGATGCACGATCCACCCACAGAATAAGTTACTTCATTCAAATAATTAAATGCGTCCTCATTTCAGGTGTCCGGCACACTGGCCACCGAACATCCTTACTGTCAAAGATATTTGCCAGAGATCACACACAAACAATATGTTCGGCGGCGAATATCGTTTTTCAAGGTACGGTCAATTTGCACGGTGGCTAATATACCGGAATTCCTCCTTTTATTTTCCCTTTTATGAACGTACTACGTACAATAATAAGATAGACAAAACACTAAAAAATCGCGTATAATTCAAACTACTCTCCAAACCGAGTATAATTATATATATGTACTATATAATATACACATAAACAAAATTTGTAGGACATCAACAAATTTATTTACCACGCTTGGCACCATTTTAACATCCATGTCTAAGGCAGTAGGAATAACCAGAATATCAGAGAAAATAATAGCGGCATCCAAATCGTACCTTCGAATCGGTTGTAGAGTCACCTCTGCTGCTAGTTCAGGTGTATCTAATATTTCGAAAAAGTCATGTTGCTTCCGTAATTCTCTGAACTCTATAAAGTAATGCAGAAACAACTGTTATGAATAAACATCTACAATATAAACAAAACTAACTAAATTCTATCCATAAATATGTCAAATGTAATTAGGTATAATCATATTAATTATCACCTGGCAAATATCGCCCAGCTTGCCTCATAATCCATATCGGCACTCTTGAAGGTTTCTGTCCAGTAGCTACTTTTAAAATGTTGTCGTTCAATAACGGTGGAAATTCCTGCAAAATTTTAAAATCACGAGTACATACATAGGTAAAATAAAATAACTGAAATTAAAGGACTGCAAGCTCTTTCAATACAATATTCTACTACTTAATACACATTCAAATAGTTTGACATAACCATCTACTATTTATCCAATATACATTAAAGGAACATAGCAAATTATCTGCTGTTATCAACTAGCAAATTACATTTGACAATAATTAGCACTTGACAAATCCATTTGGAAAAAGTGGCTTACGTGTTGCTCCATTATCGTGTGTTTATAACTAGCCAGTGAGCTAAAACAGGAATACAAAAAATATTAATTTAGAAATAACCTATGGACCAGAAAAAAAGAAAAGTAAGTTATTACAATTTATATAATGCGACAAATTTTAAATAAATTATTATTATGAATATTAATCAAATGTAATGGATCTAGCAAATTACAGAAATATTAATAATATACTGGTAGATTAGGATTAATATTATTTATTGCGTCAGTAATTACTCAATAAGCAATAAGACGATAATGAGATTAACTCGTAGGAATAATCAATTAGTTAATCTTACCAATACCTCTGTTTTCGTGATTCTGTCTAAGGTCTACGGTAGGCTATAATATTTGCTTAAGAGGGGTTGAATCCTTGAATAGCTTGTTATATAACCACGTGTTAAGGCTAGTTAATTGATGTTAGCCTGCTCACAGATTACACATTAATTGTACCTTGTATCACCTTGTCAGCCTACCGGCACTGTACTGCTTTAGTGTCTGTCTACTGACTCTACTCTGTAATTTCTATCAGTGCTTTCTGTTTTTTCACTACAAAATACTTTGGTTGCATTTCAATTGCTCAGTGGACAGTGAGTTAGCAATTTCTCTATGGAGAAAAATGCAATTATTGGAGTTCACTAAAGTCCATAGATTTACATGAGCACATTGCTGCACCCTGCCAGCATAAGCGTGTACGTTTCTCTCGCGCGGTAATTACGATCTTAAGCATGCTAGGGTTTACCGTGTGCCCGTGTGCGTGTGAAATTGTTTTCTGGAATTAATAGACATCCTGCATTAAATCAAATTGGAATCTTTAATTACGTTAAAATTGTTTTACGTCTTATCACATTGATCATTTTATTCGATCATCAGGATTTGCACTATTTCTATTTCTTGTGGTATATTTAAGTTGCCAAACTTCGTCCCAGAAGCA
This sequence comes from Ptenothrix huangshanensis, assembly GCA_036851915.1. Lineage (NCBI taxonomy): Eukaryota > Metazoa > Arthropoda > Collembola > Symphypleona > Dicyrtomidae > Ptenothrix > Ptenothrix huangshanensis. The sequence goes on along the minus strand of JAAXYX010000004.1, from coordinate 63,903 downwards.
GCAATACGGTGTGGCCAAGAGATTTAAAGGTAATATTTACTGCTTGTACATAACTACAACTACTTAATTATGATCTGTTTAGGATAGTAAATTAGAATTCCTCAGATAAATTCTTAATTTGTAATTGTTAATGTTGTTGAACGTATTTATTGACGGCTTTCCGTGTCCTTCTCTTACAATCTTAGAAGGTCCAATCTGTGCTGTTTGATATTTTTGCATTTAAAAAAGTACATGTATATTATATCGAAGTTGGTGTAAACAAAATAAAGTTCCGCAGATAACAATTTGTAATTCTTTCAGCAGATCAAAAAATCATCACATGATGGAGTCGACGATGGAGACAGAAACCGGGCAAAAGCAAGCTATCGTTAAACCACGAGGAAAGAAGCGAACATATAAACCAGATCAGATGGATATTGATGCGCCGGCAGTAAGACCAAAGCAAATCAAATCGGAAGTTCGTAAAGTACCCGTACCACCCCACAGATATACACCGTTGAAGGAGAGTTGGATGAAAATCTACACCCCAATTGTTGAGCACCTTAATCTTCAAATTCGTTTTAATCTGACCACTCGAAATGTGGAAATAAGAGCGAGTGACAAAACTGTTGAGCCCTCCCACATCCAAAAAGCGGAAGACTTTGTTCGAGCATTTGTCTTTGGCTTTACTGTTGAAGACGCTTTAGCTCTAATTCGATTAGAAGATTTGTTTATCGATACATTTCAAGTTGAAGATGTTAAACCACTTAAGGGCGATCATTTGTCTCGGGCTATTGGGCGGGTTGCTGGCAAAGGTGGAAGGACTAAGTTTACGATTGAAAACTCAACTAAAACTCGAATTGTGCTTGCTGATTCAAAAATTCATATTCTCGGATCTTATCAAAATATTCAGTTGGCCAAACGTGCTCTTTGTAATTTGATTCTGGGCGCTCCTCCGTCTAAGGTTTATGGAACACTCCGCAATATGTCCGCACGTTCTAGCGAACAATTTTAATTTGCCTTTTTGAGTAATTAAAATATTCTTATTGATTTGATGTAATTGTACTGAGACCGTTATCTCTCAGCGACGGAAAATGATTGTACCACTAATCTACATCAAATAAATATTTTTGTTTGTACCAAAAAACGAATGATTACTTCTTACATCTGTTTATTATCTCCATCTCACTGCAGCAGTAACAAATAGACATAATTTATATAAACTACACATTCAGTACCACGTTTTGATTCCATAGTACAATTTATAGGTGTATGATAATGACAAACGAAGAGTAATCTTCACGTACCACCAGCTTGCCTGGAACGCACAACCAAGGGTTAAAATAAATGATAGACAAGTCGGTAATGGTGGTACAAAGAGATTTCAGTGTATTACAAAATCTACCTATTGCGAATCAAGGTTATAATTCGAGTCACAGTGATCTATTTCATAACTTAACAAACTTAAGTTCAATCGTAAAGAGAAATAACTAGGTTTTGGAGAAATTCTCAGAACTGTTACGGAGAAAGGGACGGCAGTGTAGTATACTTTAATTATAAACGGGATATTTATGAATGTCAGTAGATAGTTTAAGTTAAGTCAGTAGTCACTACAGGACTCCGCGATCTAATCAGCTTTAAGTATTACATTAATAATAAAATCACATGCTTCCTACTAAAAAATCTCAGATAAAATGTAGTCGTCACAGTTAAAAATAGGCTACAAGCTTACATTATTACACATACATTAGTATGCATTTACTAAGTAGGACGAGAATAACAATAAAAATGCGAAAACAATATAATTATAACTAATTATTATATGTCACGATAACCCTGAAAATTAAAATCACAGCCACGCAGGCTTCAGATTTGCTGAACACCATCTCCCTCAGTATTTTTATAATTAACAAATTAAGTTCGTCCCTACAATTAATTACATTTATTTAGCATACAAACTTCTAAAAAGAGACCCTTTTGTACCAACTCGTGTACGTTCCCGAACACCAACAGTTTCAAGTCAGGGATATGAACATATTTCAGCTTGGGTAAACATAATTACACAGTCAAGTGAAAACAATACCTACATGTTTAGTAACATGGATAACACTGGTAAACAGGGCTACAAAGGTTTACATAATAATGATCGTTCGACAATAGTTTCAATTCCTTTCCTAGTTCAGTTGAAATATATAATAAGTGTAAGCGTGTGTTTGTAATGTTGATATTAAAGCGGAGATTCAGTAAACGTTACATTTAAAATCATTACTTGGAAGAGAGTTTTCCTCATTTGTTCATTGCACAGTTTATGTTCTAACATGACATACTAAATAGCCTGACTTTTCTTTTAATATTCCTAGTTAAACTAATTAGGACAACACTTATTGTAGACCAGTTATGATTGAGGGCAAATATCTTCGATGGTGCCATATTGCAACTTCTAAATGTAATTATATAATTACTAAATTAATGTCACTAATTCACAAAATCGCCATTGCTAATTTCCCACAAATTCCAGCTAGTGGTGGCGTCTACATTCTATAAAAAGTCGCAATCAGAAAATCTAAAGCACTAATCATATTTTTTGAAATTAAACCCATTCTCAAGCATAGCATGGATAACTTCAACAACTAATTAGGCATATTACTTCTTGAAATTATTTGATTAGTCAGTAGTTGGAATCGATTAAATATTATATATTCTTCTATATGTAATTTCGAATCTTTCCGAACATTACTAAACCACATAGATTAAACCTATTCTACATACTCGTACTCGTGATCCACATGAATTTAATATTTTTAAAGGTTTCTAAAAATACCCAATTGTGTAGTAGTATTGTACTTAATTGCTCAAAGAATAAAGACAAATACGTGATAAACAATAAGTGCATAGTTGGATCATACTAAACAAAGAAATTGCTCTCAACTGCGTTTCTTTCTCTTATTCTTAGCTAACCGCTATTTAGACTGTTTGTTATGATTTGTGGATTTAAAGGAGTCCATGTTTTTTAAATCCATATCCGAAAAAACTGACTCCCGGTGATAAAAAAGCAGATACCCAGGGCTATTAAACACAGTTTCGGCGCTGACTTTCGTGATGTTACTGTCGTCGCAAAGATACCAATCCTTTCGAGCATTTCGTACAAAAGCGTAGTAATGTCCACCGTCGTAACTTCCTTGATGGTTCACAACAGCGTACAAGACATAACTGAAATACAAATTATTTTGGATATTAACAACTAGATGAACATACTTGTATCAAACCAATTATAAGTAATTTAATAAAACTAATGACAACGACTAAAGCTTGGTATACGATATATCAGTTTAAAAGTGGTTTTAAACTACGTAAAATTTTCAGTATATTACATTTGATGCATATACTATTTAAAATAAAGAGAAAAGAAGTTAACAAGGCATACGGCTGGAGGGGTTAAGAATAAACAGAGAAATCAGAGGTGAATTTGATCAGAATTTCCAAAATTTGTTTTAGAGTATTGATAATTACAAGACGCCTTTTAAACAGACAATATAAACAATTTCACTGAAGACAAAAGATTTTCCATAGTTAAACTTATAAACTATACAAAAACTTTGGCAATCTGGTAAAAAAGATGCATGTCCGGTTTAACCATGATGTGAAAATCCCTTACAAAAGTGAAAAAAGTGGCTTGAATTTGCACAGGCTACGAGGCTGCTCTACAGACCAGTTGGAACTAGTTAACGAAGCCTAATCGTAAGATAAGGAAAGTTCCGATGAAGTAAAGTTAACATACCAATTTTCCGAATTTCGAGTGTGCTGCGCAAACTTCTGCATGTTCGGTATAACTTTACTTGCATCATGGCCTGAGGTGTAAGGAGTCATGTCCAGACGTTCCGGAAATTTAACTGGGTTATCAATTTTTTGTGACTGGCCCCTGTGTTTGAATCTCTGAAATACGCAAGAAAGTATTGTACACTGTTGAATACAAAAGGCTAAAATAAAAACCAATTTACTGTCAAACTGTTGGGTTTACTTACTTTCAAGTGTAGCAACAAAATGGCAGGAATTTTTTTGAACTTCAGTTGTTTGGTTGAGTTCTGATTGCAAAGACAATTAGCGCAAAAAATTGATTCACTTCCTTGTAAATATTCCTTCTGACAATAGCGATCTAAACACTCATCCAATGTGATCGAAGACATTTCAGAAACGTCTTTTGGTAGCTGTTGCAGTGATGTTATTGGAGTATTTTCAGTAACAAGATTCAATGAAGTATCCCATATTGGATCCACTGTGATAGATTTTTGCCTACGAGGAAAATGCAACAACATTTTAACTACTGTATTTTGTACTTCTATACGTTATCAGATGAAGTGCAACGATCTTACACACGTCGGTATTTCGCCAAACATATGTTTTACACGAGAAAATAATCAAGTACTCACCCACAAACTTTGCAAGTAACCGAAGACTCGAGATTCCCAAGAAACAGCAAATCAATGATGTTATTGTCCCCTTTCTTCAAGATGAAATGTTCATGTAATGCTTGAACCATTGCCATAAAAAATTCGTGCGCATCTTGTTGATCGTATCCAGAAACATGAGTAGCATTCACCCACATACGATACAATAGGTCGTGGAGACTCATTGGGTCTTTACTACCATTGTAAAACTACAAATGGGTTTAAATACATATCAAAAGTATTACATAATTATTCAAAGTTACCATTGTATGTATATTCCTTATGTGCTGTCTGATAAAATCATTAAAGATTCAAAGTTTTTCATTTACATCTTGGAATAATTTACAAAACAGAGGAGCGATGCATGGTTTCTCATTCTTCAAGTCATGCAGATCGTTACATGCCACCGCTTCGGTGAGGAAAAAATCTCGTAGCATTGGAGTGTGAATCAAAGCCTGTACAATCGCATTTAGAAAGCAAGTATGTCCCAAATTAATAAGACCTCTAAGTCCGTACGTCGATTCAGCAGATATGCAAACTGGCTTGGCTCCATTGAAACTTGAACTTGACGAGAATTTACGTAATCGGTCCATAATTGGGCCTCCAATGAAATGGGTAGGCTGTGGGATCATGTGAACAACGGCAGATATTTGCTCATTATTATGAGCAACTGAATCAATCTGCTTGTCATAAACGAAATCGGCACATTTGAAGCAATAGATTGCTCCATTACCCAAGTAGCAAGCTAGAATGAATACAAAGAGCAGCATCGGTTAAGGTCAGAGATCAAACATATTTGCAAAAAAAATCATGTAGGCAAGATGTGTAAGTCTTACTCAGAGGATGATTTGATTCCTTATAGTGTCTTAAAGTATGTCCCTCTTTCAGGCATCCAAAGGTCACACAATGTAAACATGAATTAACTAGTCCATCGAATTTCCCGCAGTAACTGCATTTACCGGCATCAATCTAGGACACATACAAAATGCAATTACTAATAATTTAAGGGAGAAAGAGGTTACACAGAATAGTAATAGAATCATATTCTACGTTATCAACGAGCTAACCAAAAGTTTTGTACCCGTTTAACCGTTAAAGAACAATGACAAGAATTTTAAAGCTGACGTATACCTTAAGTTCTTTGGAACGATCGAATAGAACTGATATAAAATTTGTGTGGATCTTATTATAAATCTTCAATCCCTCCTTCGACTTGAATTCTTCTAAATGTTCACATGTATGGGAAAGCCGTCGCTTCTTAGCCTTCTTTTCTTTTTTCTTCTCCGTCTTCTCTTTCTCCGTATGTTCCCCTAAAACCCAATCGAATCACAATGATTTAAAACGTATGTACGAAAAACCCTATTCAAAAGACATTGAGGCCACTGACAGTGGACACAACGAAACCAAAGTAGACATGTGCTTCGCTCCGAGTAGGATGCAATATTCAGTTACTTAAATAAAATAAATCAGGCAGCGCAACTACAAAACCGGCTCCAACTCACAATAACTTGGCTCAAACCACAATTTAGTAATAGTTTATACCAACTAAATAATACAAATATTTGTCTAGGCAGTTTCAACTTACCCTGGGATGCCGGTTCCTTTGCCCGTTTCACAGGTCCCAACATGTTAATCCTTATCCACGAAGAAAACTGTAGTCGGTAGTATATCAAGTTTTGAGGACAGCTGCCTGTTACGAAGAAACATAGGAATTATAATTAAAATTTTTTGAAAAAACTACATATCTCAAATTCGTACATCGTACAAACTTTCTGCTTCGGTAAATCGTGATCAACTTCACATCGTTCGTTGTACATACATAAATTCCAGTTTTTATCACTCTTACTAGACAAGATAATTGTTGAACAAAAAAGTATTTATTCCCAAGATAATTGCATGCAATAACATACTACTTCACAACTTGTAAATTTGATTAAAGGACTAGTGCGAAAGTTGTAATTATTCAGCATCGATAGTAATCGCACGTGATGATCCTTGGGATTTTAAATGTTGGTTCGCCCAAAATGTCATCCATTTTCATTTTAATCAAATATAGTGCACACACGTATAATATGCAGAAAGTGTAAATGCTTTTTGCGAGCTCAGTCAGGTAGACTACCTACATAGATAAAAATACCACCACGGTTTACACGATTATCTGGAGAAAGAATAAATTATTGCTTATTTCGATGTATCTATGAGCAATGAGTAGATACCTACTAACTCTATTATCTGATGTCCATTTAATTACTACATTTAGCTACTGACTACATCATAAATTAGTACTGTAATTATTCAGTAGTCACTCATTCAGCCACGGATTTCACAACGTACTATCATGATCTCCCTACCTTCCACACTAGCATCGCCCACTACGACATGACATAGCAAAGTTTTGTGAACATACAAGACAAGGCTCAGGAAGTACCGAAGCATAAAGTTATATTATTAACTACATGGGCAAATGCAGAGCCTGTCAGTAGAGAAGAGGCTAGTAGTGGTTGTGGTTGCTGACCTTAAAAAATAATGCACCTAAATAGGTACAAGGTGAAAGATCTGCTACCGAACGAGATATTATGCTAGTGGACCTTAACGAAACCAAAACCAAAGTGAATGATCTGCTCTCCAGACCTGTGTGCAGTTTAAAAGACTGACCGGAATGGAATGGAATGCTGGAGTAGTATTTCCAGGTGGTTGTCGACAACTGATGTCCACACGAGAATGGTTTGGAGGAACAATAATAATCAATGATCTTGCGTTGCCGTTTCTAGGGAGTACCTCGTAACCTAGAACTCTGTGGGTACTTGATGTTGGTTTGGTACTTGTTTGTGGACTGAAAGGAGGACACTACGGTGACGGAGTTGTGGATAATAACACGATCGACGATGGTAATGGTCCAGAACAGAGCTACAGAGTGAGAGTGGTAGAGTACAAACACCGAGTGTATATCGCAGTTTAGAGTGAGAGGAAGTGAGAAACTCAAAACTGAAAGCTGAGCTGAGGAAATGGACTGCGCGCAGTGGAAGAGAAGAGGATGATGATCACTTGATCACAGATCCCTTTGCCTGCACTTTCTGTGTGGCAAAAGACACGGCAGACAATGAAGCGAATTGGAGAGAATTCACAGTGGTTTTGCTGTTGCTTCCACGACAAATTCGACTGAGACTTGGTCTGCCGTTTCCCTGCCCCTCTCCTCTTGTGATTGCGAGTGAGCCGTGAGTTGTCTGAGGTTGCGTGAATAAATACAAAGACCCTCGGCGTCTCCACTCTCTCCTCTCTGCCTTGGCATTTCAATGGGATGGAGAATGAAGACGAGCAAAGCAGCCTCGACTCGGTCGGCACGGTCGGTGTGGTGTGCTCGTGCTGTCAGGATGCATCAGCTGTTCCCGTCCACATGCTCCCAAGCTACGATAAATGCCGTCTGCCGTCTGCAAGCCTCAGCCTAGCCTGGCCTGGCCTGGCTTCCACTCAAATCTCCAAAGCTACACTATTATATTACAGTTCCCTTCTCTTTGTACTTTGTCGTGAGTTTACTACTTTTATTTAGGCCTTTTTTGAACCTACAAATAATATTCATAACTTCACCTCCCGTCATTGTCACCCTTTGCTTCCCAACTTTGTTGCTCTTCTTGTTCCTACTGCAAGCAGTTAAAAGTTATAAATTCTTCACCCTTCATTTTCAGTCCATGTGCATCCATCTTGAATATTTTATTATCTAAGCAGGTACATTCTACTTCCATTCGGAAATAAAAACAAACTTGAAGTAATTGCACATTAATGAAACATGCTTCAAATTTCTAAGATGAAGCCTATGCTGAATAGATAGGGTCCTGAACAAAAGAACCCATTATTTGTTTTTTTATTTGGATACATTTTGCTTTACAATTACGATCGTAGCTGATAGCAGTGTAGGTAAAAAGGAGAAAGCAGATTCGAGGAAACGAGTTAATTCGTTTATGGAACATGGTTTAAGGATGTCATTCTGGACTATTTTTAATTTGCATAGATGACATGCATATCTCAATTAGGAATATTACAATATCTGAGTGCCAATCTAATTATTATATGAAAAAAGCCAACTTGAAGTAATCAGGCTAATTGTTAAGATTTCAAACATGGTCATTTCATTTTTTTTCTACCTCGCCAACACCATGATATTGGGGCATTGTCAGACAACCTATACATTTACCTTGGTATTTAATTATATCAACTTGTGTAATGTCAGACCCAAAGTCAATCTCCAGTGGATTCTTGTAAATAAAAGCCATAGGAAAGGAAGGAAAATTGAAATGGATGAAAAACATTATACGTCGTTTTTGCCAGCATACTCGCACCGCCGTGGAAAAAATATCGGTAAAATTAAAATTTTGGCTTTTCAAATCAATTTATCGAAGTAAGCCCGGTGGCTGCGTTGCAGTTTATTTTCAAAATTCGGATAACTAGTTAAAAAACGCATGTAGATGTCACGCAAGCACCGGATCATATTGCCAAGCCTGCAGATCTTTCAATACTGATAAAATCCTAAAATTTAGTTTTTTTTAGATTTCAAGGCTGAAAATATTCCTGATGCTCAAGCTATCCATTTGAGATACGCTGCATTTTGAAATACCTACTAGTGCTTTCATGAAAAAATGCATTCCTTTACCCGGTGGAGTTTTCCCGAATAGAATGAACAGAAAGACCATTTGCACTGTATCCACCTATGCGAAAACATAAATAAAAATGATTCCAGATCCTAAACTTTCGATTCTGGCGGATAACAAAGATGAAATCTGTAATTACACAAACACAGGATAGCGACTAAAATAATAGTATAATAATTGTAGGAGGCAGGATTATGTCGAACTCCGCAAACCGTAACCAAATGATGGGGCTAATCGTAAGTGTTAACAGGGGGTAGCAGAGGTGTCCAAAATATTTTCCGTCGCCTTCACCCTTGTGAGGGCGAGATTGAATTTTCTGACCTCGCCTTCACCTTCGCCAATGGCGAAGGTGAAGGTGAGGTCGACAATGGCGCCCTCACCTCACCTTCGCCCTCCAAAAATCGTGTCCCTCGCCCTCGCCCCCACCTCAAAGAGGTGAGGGATAGGAAATGAGGGCATGAGGGCGCCCTCAAAAGAGGTGAGGGTGGACACCTATGGGTAGGTTTTTCTGTAGCTTACAAAACAGCAAAGTTCTTAAGTTTATCTACCATTGTAGTTTCAACGAGAAACTTTTCTCGAAAGAAGTTACAGATACGATTTACAAGTTGTACCTAGATTCAATCTGAAAATCAAATTCGCTCATCCGAATGAATTGAAGCTCGAAAAATTAGCAATGTCATTCTCCTGTCAAACCATCCCCCGGTTTCTTGCTGACTGTCAGGGTAGGTTGCAAGCAACAGAATTGATCCTAGGATATGCGTCCTTGGTAAATGTAATGCTGTAAAAAATGTTTGAATGCTTGAAAATAATTAGGGTTTTTTAAAGCTTAAGCACGGAATGAATGTCAATGTTGAAACTGCACTTGTAGTGAAATGTGAAGTAGTGTGTTCGTCCTTCCAGGAAATAAAACGTGCTTAACTAGTGGCGATTGAACATGGTTGAGCGAATGCGACCTGTTCTGATTAGTAATATGTATTACGTGTTACTTGTAGTATATAATCCCTATTAGTATAGTATAGTGGTCAGAATTGCAATTGCACTACGCCAAGGAAAAATATTCTACCATGCTTGAAGCAGAAACCATAATGACAAAAAAACAAGAAAACTGTTGGTGATCGTTCAATTATTTCGCTCTTTTTCATGCTTTTAAATTAAATTGAAAATGGTAATTTATGTAAATATCAAGTAATTTCAAACTAGTTGAATACAAATTCTTCAACTTTGTCGACTATAATTCTGTCATTAAAAATCGCAGGATACGCATTAACGCATTCAAGTTCGTTTTGCATGTCTATCAACCAAAAACCTTATCCAAAAAATCAACAAAGAAGTTTGACCACCAGGGATAATTATTACCCGTAGTATTTGGCCGGGTAATAAATAGTTCATACTGGTGTAGTGATAAACGACGTAGTTGTAAAGCTTCATTAATTGAAGATTCTAATGGATTTCACACTATAACTGATAGGCAATATTTGAAATGCTTGCCTTAATTTTATTCTCACTCTTAAGGCCGGTTTATATAGCTAGCAAGTTTCCCAAAAACGCTACGAACAGCAACTTGCTCGAAAAATTGCTTCAAATTTTGCTTTTACATAGACAGCATTGGGGCAGCAATTTCAAAATGCTGATGCTGATGCCAGCATTAAATTTGACAGTGAAAAATTGCTTCAAATTTTGCTTTTACATAGGCAGCATTGGGGCAGCAATTTCAAAATGCTGATGCTGATGCCAGCATTAAATTTGACAGATATTTCTCGCTGCTGCTAGCATTTTCGTAGCAAGAACATCGTGTGAGCTTGCGCAGTTGTGTTGTATTTTAAACTCAAAGCGCGGAACTAGATACTTCTGCAACCTGCAACTCACAATAATCTGTCGTCGTCACTCAAAATGAACTACTTTCAGTAGTTATTTGATAATTACAATTAATTAAATATGTAATAAATTAGTTTTAAGTGAATGTGTAGAAAAATAACTAATTATCTTATCTGTCGAAAAATCTGAATACATTTTACATTCAAAAAGTGTTTTGCTTGTTATTGAGAAGTAATTACATTCATTTGGTGTTAATTCACACGTAGGTCAAGATCTTGTTCGAATAATGTACTTTATTACAGATATGGTTTGACCTGCTAGGGCTGTGTGGGGATATAATATGAAACTTAATACAAGGGATTATACCTTTATTTTATTTCAAGCTTTCAGATTAAAAAGTGATCAAAATATTAATAATTACATTAACTAGCAATTATAAAATCCTCGTATTCCTCATAGTAGTCTGGGACATTAATATTAACTTCTTTATATTTCAAATAATTTAAAAAACTATAATTATGGTTCATTTATTGGATAAAACTAGCACACCCTTGTCTAGTTTAGTTATTTTATCATTTTTAAACGTTATTACAAGGGAAATTATTTCTTTTGCTTTTTAAACATTTGGATATTTTATTCACTAAAATGCTAGCTATGTAAAAGCTTTTAAAAATGTCTAGCATTTCGTCGAATCTTGCACTCAGCGTTTTCGGACAGCAAGTTTGGAAAAATTGTTGCTGCACGAAGCAATTTTGTTGTTGCTAGCTATATAAACCGGCCTTTAGGTGTAATATAATTACCACCGCAAAATCAGGATAAAGAAGCTTCTTTCTAATAATGATTTGCAAAATATGAATTTGGACTCTGTAAGAACTAAACCATCGTAAAATAGAAAAAATGCATAAGAAACGCCTAAAACATACTAGGATAATTATGAACGCAGTTTGGGTAGATCTTAAATGCATGAAAAACGCATTAAAATGCATCTTAAAATACGAGATGCGCTTTAGATTTAGATACACTCTTGATACACTTTAGGCTAACTTGAGATGCATCCAATTTGAGTAGCGTTTATAATTACATTAATTTCTAGTTCGTTTTCGGCGTTTTAGATGCACCAGTTTTCAAAGTGCTGCAAATTCTTGTGTTGGATATTTATTCGACTATTTATTTTAGTGTATTTACGTTGTTTTACACAGCAATTTCTTTAAAGTTTTCTGCTTGACCATAACACCTTTCCAGTAACGTTTTTCCAAAATTTTTAATTTTTAACCTCCGTTGCATTGAAAAGGGCAAACATTCAAAAGTTATTTAAACATTGAAACTTTTTTTAAAAAACGGATCTTAAAACTGTTTTCAGCAGCTTATTTCAGGATATAATTAATTTAAAGTAGGTATTACATAAGCTCGATGTCTGTGAGAAACGTAAAAATTATGTTGGTCTTTGGAGAAGCTCCATTCGTCCCCTTTTAAGTTTTCTTAACGACTAGTTGCAAATCTGTACTTTCACTTAACAATTATTTTTGACACGCAAAGTAATACATAACTGTAAAAATGCTTTCGTTACTAAATTAAATATTTTATTGTAATTAAAAATGTAATATAATCATTGAGATTTGAAGAACTTTAGGAATTAATCAGGTAATGATTGATGTTTGATAATTAAACTTATATTAGGGACTGAAAGCATAATAATTAATTGGTTTTTTTATTACCGTTTCTCTCAGCTCTATCAGCTGATGCTGATATAGATGGTATTGATTATTACATATTCGTAAGTTCTGGCATATAATCACTTATAGTTCAGTTGTTACTTAACCTCTAGAATTAAACGAATCAACCAACAATCGCATTACCTGGCCTCGTACCGATTACTTTAACTCATTACCCCTTTAGCAGCATTGTTTTATTCTAAATAAGATATTTTTCATTTTACAAAGCTAGATCATGGAAAAAATTCAGTTTATGCTAATAACTTACCACCACTACAGTCCACCTGATCAGGAGTCTCAAGCAAGGACGGATGAACTCTTTAGTTTAGTCATAATTTTGGTTTTACTTCGATGTGTTTATGGTTTTTAGAACTCCGTGATAATTAAGAATTCAAGGACTATTCTTACATGATCAGATTATGTATGGATGGTGGTGAAAAATTCAAACAATTTTTATGAGAATTTACTGATGACCGTTTTTATTTTTTCACAAACATCTAATATACACTATACATATACACTATATATTATATATATCTACACTATGAGAACAAAACCAGCCTTTTCTAATTTAACACGTGTAAATGCCCTTCGACTTTTTGGCATGTAATTATCACTGTAATAATTACTATTTACGAGGTGAGAAACACGTATTTTGTACATATTTGCATGTCTTTTCGTCATATGATGGTAGTGTAATGGACAATCAGTTGTACGGACAAACAGATCCGATATTGTTAGTATGGTAGCGTGCGTATGTCAAGCACAGCTCTGCCTACTTGAGTGTCAGTTTACAATCTACATAAATATTTATGTGGGCAATGATAATTGTAATTGCAATTGTAATTGTTGGCGTTTGCTGCTGCGTTTGTTGGAAGAATCTGTTGTTGTATTGATAGCTGTATCTGATTTTGGAGCTGCACTGGCACCGTGCACATTGCATTGTACGAACCTGCATCAGGCTAAGCATGATGATATGCTGAAGTCGATTGTTGATATACCATCTGTGTAGCCGTCAGTAGTGTTAGTGTTACAATCTGTGTGTAAATAAAAAGTGAATTTTTGCATGTCGAAATACCTGAATGCCTGAATCCACTCGAGTTTGACATACCTCAGACTGAGTACGGTATTATTAGGTAGGTAGATAAGGTTATTATTATTGTTATTATTCACGTCAGTATACCTACTTAAGTAGGGTTCGATGTAGCATCAACCATTGCCTTCGACATCGACGTTTTCTGAACACTATATGACATACGAACGTACTTTCGGCAAGCAACCTGCTTACAAAAGTTACTTACAAATACAACTAACCTACAATTACAATATAAATTAAAACTGAATGAGACCTTAAACCCTGAAATAATTATTTAACATTAACCTAATTTTTTGTTGAGAAATAAGAAAGTTTTAAGTTTATCTGATTTGTGGATCATATCATGAGAATTGATAATATACAAGACGTGAAGGAGATACCTACTATACAGACTACAGGAGCAGGCTTTATTATACATTGCTATCTATTGCTGCCTTATTCACAGTTTATACAAACGAGTGATAGTGAGTGTGACTACAATACAGAAGTGTTGAAGAACTATAGAACGGTATAGAATGGAATAGAATAGAATAGAATAGAATGACGATGATGATTATCGGAACGCAAGAAAATTTCACGAACCAAGAGATCACATATGTTAGACACAGAGGAAAATGAAAGAAAATCCCTACAAGTTGTAATACGTACACATTAGGTTACGCTTGTTAACTAAAATAATAGGGGTATAATTATTCTTGCAGTTCTATCTTCATACACTCTATTTTTCTGCTTTCTTGGCATCACTAGTGTGAATATTATATGAGCTAGATCAATTGTTAGTCATTGTATAGTTTGTACTGTAGAGATATTATACCCAACTTGTATAGCCACCTTGGTAATATTATATTATTATTTCCTTATACACGATCACAACCAAGTGCACGAAGTAGCCTGACTTTTGGCTCATAGTTAGCTTACTACAGGTATCAGGTTTAAACCAAGCTGTGTACTTAAACTACGCTTATTTTATTTACCTACTGGTTTTTGAATTTGTGTTTTGAAATTTAATCTGCAGGAGAACAACACCCTGATTCCTGATAGTATGCATAGGTAGGCTGGTAAGATGTTACAGGAATACTTACGAGGCTTGCTTGTTGGCGTTGGTTGTTTACATTGGCACTATTGCAGTATTGCTATTAAACCTACTATTATTTCGAAGCTAATCAGACAAAAGTACGACCTACTAGTGCAGTGGTAGTATTACGAGTAAACCTTCTTGCCTTTGCTGCTTTAAACTGACTATCTGCATTGGTTAACAGTAATCATGTATTTATTAACATGCGGAATACCTTGTTTGAATTTGAACTATTTGTGCAGTTTTTATGAGCTGACTGGTTAGCTCGTTTTTGTTCTCGTTTTCGTTTTCTTTTTCCTTGGAATCTTATGTGATGCATGTCTGTTGATGCTCTGTAGTTGTAGCTGTAACTGTAGATCATACCTATCTGTATAAATTGCAGGCCTCTAATAATTGTAATTAAACAGTTTAATGCAGCTAATTTTGCAGTTATACACCTCATCTTTGGTGATTGTGATTGTGATGCTTCTTCACGTTGTTGTTGGTTATCAGGGGTTGTTATTGTTAAACAAGATAATTTGCAGACTTTACAATTGAAAAATTAATATCTTCATACTTTCAATGCTGATTGGGGAGGGAACCGCACAATAGACGTAAATTATGCCTATCACCTACTTACGATTTACGGATTGCAGATGTGCTACTATGATTTCTGATCTGAAGCAAATGTAAACCGCAATTTATAATAGGATTACAATAATTATTGCTAGTATTGCTGTACTAAATCGTAAATCAAATTAAAATACGCTTATAATTCATACTACTAATGTACATGCAAGTGTGAATGACTTTGATTGCTAGTTAATAATTTAGCAGCCGAGTATTTTTGTTGCTGTACTGTACTAGTGGTTGAAGTTGAAGCTGGTCGAGAATTTTTTCAGTACTCTCAGTGTTTATTTTTAATTTTATTAATACAGAACACAGTTCAGGGCCAATGTGCTGCGGCTACTACAAAATACGACAAGTACGAGTGTGGTGGTGGTGTTATTAGTAAAGATAGCACACATCGTAAATACATAGGTTTGATAATACGTCTTCTCTGACAGTACATTTCAAGACTCAAGACATGCTGCCCTACGCTTTATCAGAAATACAGCCAAAGAAATAAAGCATAGAAAGGCCCATCCCTACATCTGGAATAATTGCACATTTTAAAAGTGAGCAACATGTAATTGTTTATGTAGTATAGCTGCGTATAATGTGCCTCATGCTCCAAATATTGGCTACACCACCAACTACCTTCCTGCAAATGCAAATACCTTGATTTAGCTTTTTCTTAACTTACACGTGTAATTATGTAGCTCATGGTATGGGTACTGTTTGAAATCCCATAAATGGGACACTTTGCATTTTTTGAGAAATGAAGAATTGTTTTGAATCTTCACACACGAAGCATACATATCACAGAGTATTTTTGTTGTGGGTATGTCATATATGTAGGTTGGAGTTGGAAAGGATTATGATTAATGAAGCGTCAGCTGACAGGGTCAAATGATTCATTTACATATTATTTCTGTACTGCAAAATGTATTCGATATGATCTATTGTGAAATGTCGCTGTTTCGTCCACGCATTATAAGCAAAGTTGTGTATTGAATCACAACTGGAGGAATATGAATTGATGATGACACTGATGGATAGAATTGATTTTGACTCGAAGCTCAGTGGAATAAGTTTTTTAGCGTTAATTTCGTTGAATTTTCTTCTATGGCTTGTATGTATCTAATGATAATGACAATGAAGCTCGACGTCTGATGGCTTGCCTGATAGCACTTAATTTAGCCAGCAATATCCGGCTCCGGTTTCTTATTCTTTGCAATCATCAAATAAGTATGTATCTCCTAGTTGGAATCATTTAGTTAAAAAATTAAACCCAACAACTTTTCTAAATGCTTTGCATTGTAATAGTGAGTTTCTAATTTGTCTATCTGACTACTTTTTAATGCTTGCGATTTTTTTGAGTGATGTTTCTCTCTTGGGGTAAATATATGTATGATAGATAAGTAATTGTGTTATTGTATATTTATTTATTACATTATTTTATTTTGCTGCACGGAGCTGTTTTACGATGCTAAATGATTGACTTTGCATTACATTGATGCTGGGTTCTAATTTATTTACCTGTTGCGATGCAATGGCCTTTGTCTTGATAAGACGATCATGTATCTTTTGAAATTGTATCGATGGCTAGTCCAACATCGACATTGATACTGACATTGATATTCCACTGGCAATTTATTGACTTGACTTGATGTAGACGTTCAAATGGAAAATTGAATAGGAATTGAAACTGAAGTGTAAGAAAACTAATAAGAAGAGATAGTGTGGCTTGGGGAGGAGGAATGCCGTGAGTGTCTGTGCCTTGTCTTGTCTTATTAGACAGCTATAATATAACACTGTAATAATATGATTGCTGGCTTGGTTTCGGTTTATTACCACACGATGTACTACAATGTTTTGAAATCGTAGCATCCCATCCCATCAAAATTAAAGTCAAATGTAAATATTCTATAAACTATAAAACGTTTTATTATTATTGTTATATTGCCAATTTATTACTGTATTAATTTAACCAGCTCAAATAACATGTAAGTTGTAACACTGTAAATTCCCATACTTGATATGATGTGTGTGTAATTATGTGCTCTAACCGTGTATTACACACGAAAGCAGAGAAAAGCAATGGACATGTCTGGTCTGGTGTCAGTTAAAACGATGGGATCAATTTCAATCTATAAAGTGGCAAGTGGTCCAGCTCAGTTCTTTTTGTCTGTGTAAAATACGTTACAAATTTTTAATGATAGGTAGTCGTCAATTTTTACAACGTGTAAATCTGACATTTTCCCAAATCTACGAGTATATCATCAGCATCACTATCAACCTACTGCACGCGAACCTTCAGAAATTGATTCAGTTCCCATCCGTACTCTGGCCTGGCATGCCCTGGTCTGGCCTATCCTGGAAAACCCTATAACTAAACCATACCATAGGAAACTAGGGCCTCAATTGATCCACTCAGTAATGCAATACTACCTGATTCTTCTCTAATTATCTTCGTATACTACAGGACAAGCAAGAGATCCATGAGACAAGGCTGTATCGACGGAGAAGTAAAGCGTAAGCAAAAGAACAAGGAAGGATTGTGATTGTAGGCAGCTAGCAAAGTTTATTGCTAAGTATCAAATAGAATGAAACGAGACGATAGGAAATGAAATGGAATAGGAACTTGAGAATTGATCACCTGATCATTAATATTCGTCACGTATCTTTATTGTCGTCAGACATGGACATGAGTCTTTTATATTTGATACGATGATGATATTTACGACGTCTTCACAGCCCTTTGTATCTAATCGGTATTATTTTCATATTAATATTGATCGGTGTGTATGAAACTATGTGTATGTCTTATATATAGTTCTATATACATATCAGTATAGATGCATACACTAACAAGATATATATCTATATTTAAAACGAACTTTTACTATGTCAGTGTTTATATAGACTCAATATTTCTAGTTTCGTTTCTCTCTCTTCAAAGACTTCGTGTCAGGAACTAAGGAGATAGCTAGACTGAAGCGACACCGACATAGACATCGATTTCGACCTGAGATCAAGGGACTGAACCAAATTTAAAAAATTGTGATCGATAATCTTTTTTCCGTTTCCATTTTTTATAGAGACAGCAGCGAGGGCAGACGGGGAATGAAAGTGGAACTGGATGAAAGCAGAAGCGACGTGGATGATTAATCCAAATGCCTCAAGTTACAAAGGCAGGAGCAAGAACAAGAAACGGAACCAAAATCTGATTGAGTTAAATCCAGTTAAAATATTTACACATTCCATTTTTTACACAGGGATTTTATACTCCATGGGGCCTGACTTGGGCTTAAAAGCGTGAATGTAGAAATACCGTATTTTCTTGACTTCTCTCCGGAGAATTATACCATTTTTGTCCTCTTCGACCCGGCGTTTAATCAAGGCTCCGCAATAATTTAAGATCGGCAACTATAATCTGACTTTTGCTTTGAGGGTAGCCAATATCGCTGTTTGTACCATTAATTCAAACGAAAATGCCCGCGAATTTGACTCGGCAATTGGTGCAATGCCGGTAATTATTTATTATTATTTCAACCCCATGATTATGCATAGGTAAAGTTCGATTTTTCGCTCTGAAATTAATCAAGTCCTGGAAATTAAGCAAGAAAATACGGTACATGGATAAATCCATAATTATGTACTGTGTAGTAGTAGTGATGCTGACTCTGCTGACGGACGACCGATGGGAAGCTATTGGATATTAGTTTTAAGCATGGTTATTCTTTCAGGAGGCATTTCGTCTGTGAAGAGGCAAAATGTCGCTTACCCCTATTGTTTTTAATGGGATTTAAATGGATAGGCGACATTTTGCCTCTTCACCGACGATTTATCTAAGCTATCAGTCTAATCCATCTACTGGTATTGTACCTGGTCGTGTATGTAGACTACAGTAGACATGTAGGAATTATATGCTTAAATCCTTTCTACCTTACCTCTAGCTTTAACATATTCCTATAGACATAATTGATGGAGTACTAAACATGAAGTATTTCTAGCCGTTGGATTCGTTTCGTTTCGTTATGGACATTTCGTTTTGGTCAGGGTTCCTTGACTAGAGTCTTGTCGTGTTATACTATGCATTTGCCTAATGGATATAAAAACGGGACATGGATGGACGGACATGGGTTTCCAGAGCGTAGTACATACCTACTTACATAGGACCACAGGGTATTAATACTTTATAATGTACAGATTTATATTGCTGGTCTGTATTCTTGACCGTAACCATAGCTATAGTCCGAATTTTCATTTTTCTTTCGAGTAAATTAATATTAGTATGGTGTGGACACATAATGTGCTCCTGCTCCTATAGAAGTAATAATGACTTACCTACACAATGCATACCTATATAAATACCTATTCACCTTTGTATATTTTGAAGTTATATTTGATTACTAATATTAGCATTTTCGCTGGCACTTGGGAATTTAGTGTGATAGTTACACTTGTAGTTGTGGCTGTGTAGCTGTGGCTGTGTAGCTGTGGCTGAGAGATGCTGATGCGAAGGGAAGCTGAGGAAAGGTTATTTTATGATGCCCATGACGACTAGGAGATGTGAAAAGTATTAGCATTGAGCATCAAAGGGAATCTGCTGTATTTGTAAGTACATAGATATATAATATACACCTACGTATACGAAGAAAAGGCTACTGCTGGCGGCAGTGAAATAATAAATATAATGGTTTATACACTGACTGGCGGATGGACAGTAGATACGGTGGATATTTTTTACTCAAGATACCTGTAGATGATTATTATTCCCTCGTTACATCTACTTGTGTCCAAGCAAAAACCTCCATACCTAGGCTACAGTAGTAAGAATACAGACAGATTGAACACAAGTTCTAAAGGTATATAGGAATACTAATTCTCTGTTCACTGTTCACTATTCTCACATTCAGTTGAATGAATTCACGCTTACTCAGTCATCTTGGGAAAGGCAGGTAGAGGCAAAGAGCCAGAGCCGTCCCTGTAGGGCCCAACAGATATGAATACACACAAACAGAGGAGAAGAGAGCCAGTGTCAGAGCCCGAGCCAGAGTACAGAAATATCGGTAGGTAATTGTAGGGACTGATTGTAAGCTGAAGCTTAGTGAGGCTGGCAGGTAAGGTATGGCAGTGTAATGGAAGGAAGCGAAAGGTAAGTCGATACAGTGAAGCAAAAGCAATGCAATGCCATGCCATGCAATGCAATGCAATACGATGCGGATGGCTCGGCTCACCTGTTCTCTTCTGTTCTTTTCTGTCGGGCTAAGAGCCACCAGATTTCCTTCGAGATAGATATTAGAGACTACAAACAACAAATACGAGTACGACTGCAATGGTCTGTGCAAGACGAAAAGCAAAAGGAATAGCCAAAGCCGAAACCAAAGCCAAAACGAACGTCAAGACAAGGCAAGACAAGACAAGACGAGGCAGTAAGTGCAATGCATTATGCTGCCTGGCTGTGTTCGTTGGACGTAGTCTTGTTGACTGTTTAGTCTTGGATCTTGAACTGTTGTCTTGTACATAAGTCCTGTGTTGAGTTAATACCAAAACTTTTTCAGTTGGTTTCCCTTTGGTTTTTACTTGGCTTTTGCCTCAGCTCCTAGGAAACAAACCGACAGACACATACATACCCACACAAGCACACAAACACAGCCACATCAGCTTGAGAGCTGAGACCTGAGGTACATAACATAACAACGTAACGTAGGTAAGACGATGTGAAGGAAACGAAGGTAAGTTTTATATCTTGAAGAATAAATTACTACAGGGAACAGAGCAGACCAAGAGATCAGTAAAGGAGAGTCAGAGGCTGTGTTCTCTCTCAACATTGAATTGTTGCTTGTATTTGGTTGTTCTTGTTCTTGTTCTTGTTTTTGTTCTTGTTGGTTTCATGGATCCGTTCCCCAGTACATGCTATTCGTAATTCATATTTTTCCCTATATTATGTACTGTGTCTCTGATATCCCTGTGTAGTTTGGGACGGATCCTTTACAAGTCCGAACCAGAACTATTACTCGAGACGAGACCAGACAGACGAAACCATGGGAAGACGTTCGCGTTCCTTCGAATTATTGCAGCTGTAATAATAATATTAAAGTTACCTACGTTTACCTTCAACTCAGCTTTGCATACGCAGTTGCGTCTCCTACTTCACGATCATCATATCATGGTTTTTCTTCACTTGCTTCCCGTCCTCTTGTTGGCTTGACGTTGACGTCGATGTCAACTCTGCTCCATCTTACTCCGGCACCCACTTTAGCGCCTTTCCTACTCAGTATTCCCACTGTCAGTGTCTTGTCCTCGTGTTTTGTTTGTGCTTATAGCAACAATATTTTTTGGTTTTTAGTGCGTACAATAAATTAGTTTGTGTCTGTGTTATTTTTTTTATACTCACACCACGTTATTTACATCAAGTTTGCTTTGGTTACAGAACACCAAGTTAAGTACCTACGTCGAGTGGCTGCGGATCCCGGAGACGAAGATATACCCATCCTTTCAGATTTTTTTCAACGCATAAATATCATGTCGTATCAAGAGGAGAGCGAAGAGTAAACTGTGCAAGGCACTATTCTGGACCTTGTTAACTTCTAAAACCCAGTTTCCATCGAGTTTTCATTTCCATCTTGACATGCCAGACCGGGCCAGACGATCGCCAGCACTAGCAGGCTGGTCCAGTTGATGCCATGCCAATGCCAGGCCAGTGCTACATGTGATATCAGTTCCAGTTGCGATACACGATAGGTAGGTACGTTCCAGGCTTATGGTGGTACGGAGTAGACCCGTGGTACAACAGTTCCTGGCCAGCCTGTTTCCAGACTAATCGCACATGTACATCGTACATAGTCAGTGGAAATAGTACCAGTGCTCGGTTACCTTCAAGGCAGAAGTTTAAGAGCAACAGCCAAAGTTTTAGAGAAGAAAAAAGGAAGGAATATTAAAAGTTGGTCGTGGTCTCGGATCAGTCAAAGACTCAAGAAGTGAATAGAAGACGACGACTGTACAGAGGCAGACCTACGACCACTTCCCATCAGAACCAGACCGTCAACAGCACCATTAACACCAACACCTGTCATTCTTCTCGTGCTCTCCTGTCCTGTGCTGTATCTGTGTGAACACAGGTTTCGACGTTTCAAAAGTAAAGTAAAATTCCAAAATCATAATGCTAAATTCCTACACAGTTCTATTTCGGTTACTCTCTGATTTCCAAGTTGTGTAACATATATTACGTGGTGTGACTTGTTCCAACGTTCAAGTATACTTTTATACTTGCAATTTATTACCGTGTTCTTGTTGTATTTCTAGTACCACTATTCGTTCAGTTCACACTCTCCAATATCACAGGATTAAACGTGCAACCTGTTTTTAATTAGTATGTGAGCTCAGTCATATATATATATATGTATGTAGATACACATATATATACACGTATATTTGTCCATGGACGTCCATGGAGTATAGAATTTCTTTGACCTTTTTATTTTTAAAACGATGAGCTAGCTGGGCTATATAGTTGCATGGATATTCCACCGCGTAGATATAATTACTAGTGTTTTTGCACTTACCTATACTAGACAACCCTGTTATACCATTTATACTCACATTTGCGGCATATGTTTGTTCGTTATACAGGAGCTGCAACGAAACGTGGACCAACGGACACGAACTACGAACAGAGCAAGGGACTCGATAACAAGGGACAATAGAATGGGACATATTGTTGGGTACTTGTGCCAGAATCAAATTGAAAGTCAGAAACAAGAGAAGAGACACAGCAGCAGCAGAAACAACATCAATAGCAGTATCAAAAGCCGCAATAGAGCAGGAAGTGACATAAGAGTCAAAAGTGAATTGAAGAGAATAATAATTTTGCATAATATTACTTGGCGCTGGTTTTCTGCTCGGACAGTCACAACTTCAGTCACAGTCACAGTGCAAAGCGTATGATCGTCAGGCGTAATGTATTGTATTTGATATTTCTAGTTGAAGTGGAAAGTATCTGAATTTGAAATCTGCTGAATAATCTGAACAACACGGAGACAGAGTCAGAGCCAGAGTCAGTTGTCATTGTCAGTTTGGTTTGCTTGGGTTGCAGATGGGAATGCAATGCAATGGTTGCTGTGATCTGTGATTAAATATTGTGGATTTGTGGATTTGTGATTTTCTGATGAGATTTTGGGAACGTGAATGTTCGCTGTTGGTGTGTGAGTGTCTCGCATTTTATTCAATTTCATTTGGTGAATCTCCAGCGTACTCATTACCATTGGAAGAACCCAAGAAACGTCATATATTTCTCCCATTACATTGTTCATACAACAAGTCTCTCTCACTCTTGTCTCAACTCGCCATACAACAAGTTTTTTTACCTCAACTTTCCTTCCATTCCACAGTTGATAGTGAAGTTTAAAAATGTTAATGGTAATATTACAAGTAAATACCCAAACATGAAATCTAAGGATACAAAACGATTCAATTAAACTCTACTATAATAAACAAAAACTACAAACACAAACAACTTTGGTGTTCGCGGCTCTTCGAGGAAAGTAACAAGGAAAGAAGAAGCTATAAAGGATTTGAATTGATCTATCCAATCCAATATTGAACGCTAAGTGTAGGTATATTCTACGTAAGTACCTAATAGGTACGTTGTCGTTGTTGCAGCGGCTAACTGGTTGGTTGGATTGGATGCCAGTGGTTGGAACACGGTAGACAGTGTCAGCTTGGAGATCTGTAGATGGTAGATATTTGATTTTGACAGCAGGAGAGAGGATTCAAATCAAGAGGAACCAGTGAGGAAAATAGTATAGGAGAATTAAAGGCAAGCAGGCAAAGTCAAGCAAATGATTCTCCAAATCTTCATCACGCCGAGCTAAAGGTTAAATAAACGGTACGTCATTTAATTTCATGTTATGTCGTGATTTAAGTTTCCCTAATAAATAACTATTTGCATGGCCTCTGTACAGATTCTACAGATAATCATAGTTTAGAACCATGCTTCCCTACAAATATCAAATATGTCCGATGCTCCTCTACTATTTCTTTCATACCGAGACTAATCCTATATATATACTATATAATTATAATTATCTGAATATCTGATATTTCTCCCTGTAATTTTTTACACGGAAATTGCAATTTTGACGTTGACATTTTGGATGTTGGATGATTGTAGCTTGCATTTGGAAGTAGCAGTTAGGAATGCTATAGTAGTAGTAGTAGTAGTAGTAGTAGTAATAGTAGTAGCAGGACAAGTGGTCGTAGTTTAGGATTTAATTATACACAGATGTATGTAGTTCGTATACTAGTATAGATGTTTAAGATTATTTGAACTTTTTAATGGTGTCGTGCATTCACGAGGGAAATTAAAATTCTGATGTGTTTATATATAAGCTAAATTAGATAGTTTTATATTTCATGGTTGAAGACGAAATTCTCCCTCGCAAGTTTTTCACTTGCGGCATCAGTTTCAAATTATCGTGAACAATTTGATTATATTTGATTGCAGTCCATTTGGTCATTGCACATCATTTATACTTTTGTGCAGCAAATTAAAAAGTCAGAGACAAAATATCAGTATCTATGTGAGCAAGAATGTGTTGATGAGTTTCAATTTCAAATGATTTCCGATGCTAAATTCCACACTTAGGTATTCGATTTCAAAGCTGCAAGCACTTTGATAATAACGTGGCAATTGTTATGAATATATCTAACATTGAAAGTCTGTTGTTGTTATTGTTGTTGTTATTGCTAAGCGTGTGAATAGTGTATGTAGTACTTGGGTTCAGGTTCAGGTGTGCGTAATCATCGTAAACTTGCAGCTATGCTATGAAGTAGAGCTAGGTACTATACTTATACTATGTATTTGTTGCATATAATTATAGAAAAAGTTGGATGTATAAAGGTATCTAATAGCTTATAATAGTTAGGTCCTAGGTTGCAATTATTTTAAGAAAGTGCACTGGTTGAAGCAGGTAAGAAAGCCGTTGTTATTACACTAATGGTTATTATGCTACGGGCTAAGAATTTATGTTTGGACTGCTTAAGGTTTAAAGTGTGATTAGGTCAGTTGGTGTCAGCAAGGGACACTATCTAGGTAGAGACATTGACATCGTAGAGAACGAGAACGAGAGAGTTGAAAAATGAGTCACCTTATTATTAAAATTTAATGTCAGGTAAAGTAAAGTAAGAAGTACGAAGACATCTTGTCTCACCCTATTCCTTGAATTACGGCTTCTGAGCCCACGTTTTCGAGACGTTTTGGTCATTTTACCGCTCCTTGACTTGAATTGCCCTTACATTACTATTACTGTTCGTTCTTACCTTTGTATATTCCTCAGAGTGGAATGTGCGTCGGATAGTATATGACAAAATGGACAGTTGAGCTGTCATCATTTTGCTTACACTTACGATTCCATTTGCACCTTGGAAGACAAACGACACTGTGCTAAAGGGTGAAAGTGTCAACTAGTCATAAAGGACGAGACGAGACAAGACAACGACAAGACGGTCTTTCTGAGAGAAAGACAGACAGACAGACAGACAGACGTGGACGGGAGAGTAACCCAAACAAAGTCGAAACAAAGTAACTTAATTGTAGAAAGGATATTTTACACACCTAGACATATATACATTAATAAATTCTAAATGTATATATAAGACCTACATACAGTTATGAAGGTATGTCATCGTTCTAAAAGCTGGGCCTAAAAGCAGATACAAAAACAGTATTTCATTATTTCACATTTGTGATAAAGTCTGAGTACAATACTTCATGTCCGCTGTCCGCTTCAAAGATCACATGAGAATTGTGAGCTGGATTTAAAACCATATGTGTAATTCCACACTACGTGACTATATATGTAGTTTCATAAGTGTGATTCGAGCAAGAGACTACAGGCGTGGGAATGATAATGATATTTGAATTAAATTATATTACATAGGTATGCAATCTTTATGGAAGAATTTAAGCTTGAGATCCACAATAATTTTTCCTTTTTTATGTAAAGTAAATACTAGCAATAAGTACACACGAGAGTCAAAAGCAAAAGTACAACAATGGAATCAAGTACGGCGCATGGTGTGCACATGGGAATTGTGGTGTAATAACATAAATATTTTACATAGTACCTAGTTGGTAGGTAGACAGTAGGCAGCAGACAGGTATAATTTTATACATAAAATATTTTATACACGTTAAAAAAAGGCTTGAGTATACAGTTATCAAAGGTTATGTCGACGAACTTGTTCTTTACTCTTTCATATTCCATTCGTGTAATAATTATATATATATATTTAAACTCATGTTCACGTTCCGTATTCATAGACGAAAGGAAAAGTTTTACTGTTGATCCTATTTTTTTCTACATTTTTGTTATAATATCTTATAAATTATAAATTCATATCTGTTCCTTTTTTATATAATTATTAATATTTTATATATAGCACAACTCTGATATGATCTTTCTTTTTTTAAAGTCAGCTTGGTGTAATATAAATACTCTGAATACCTGTACTATGTGCACAACCCAATAATTATTATTTATTCCTTTCGCTGGCAAAAATGTAATTAATTATTTATAAAAATTTTTTATGTACATTTTTACGACCAAAGGAAATTAATGTTCAACTCAAATATATAGTAGGTAGATTGGAAAATTTATTGCGCAGTACTCATTACTACTGAACATAAATGACGTGCATATTTTTTTATAACAATTGGGTTCAAGAATATTTCACTAATTTTAGATTTTGTCTACGAGAGCATCCTCTGTATTCTAATCACGAATACGTAGATAATTGCATACATTGCTACCTTACCGCTAAATTTAATAAGGAAATAGAATTGATGAAAGCACAGGCATTGAATTGGTGCATGAATTTATTTTGAAAGGATTGTGTAGGAAAACGCATTAACCTTTGAATTTCTTATTTTATTAGGATTTTCAGGCATTTTTTATTGATGCTTGCATTCAGTATTCAGTCCATTCCAGTTCAATGTGGTGCTGCTTTGCTGTGGGTATAATTATTTTATCGTGTATGTATGTAGATATATTTTGAGCTTATATTAGGTACATACCTATTGTGTATGAGGATTATGAGCGGAAGGAAAGATGATGATTGTTTTGCTTGAAAAAAGTTTACTATTATGATGAGGCCTTTGATGCTGATGTGAGTAGAGTTGATATATAAACGCAAGCGTTGCTCAGGTATACAAAATACGGAATGGAAGGGATGATTTTTGGTTTCGGTTTGTTGCCGTTGCTCCTGCCAACAAGCTAGTATATATGGGTATCAACAAGTAGGTACAGCTACGACCGCCTCCAAGTGTCTGTCTGTACCTACCTATTTGTTTCTGAACTACTGCCGATGTGTAAATATAAACTGCAGTGCAAGTGAAGGTACCTTGGAATTGGAAATGAAATTGAAATTTGAAGGTGTGAGGAAGCTCATATGAACATAATAGAAGTTCATGTCCAGGATATCCAATTCCAATGGATTAAATGCATATCTATAGATTTTATGCTATATTTGTCTGCGTTTGAAATATATAATTGAGAATTCGAAGCCGTCTAGCCCAGAATAATATGTATATACCTCTATGCGCATATTGCCACTACACTATAAGCCTACTTCAAGTTTAAATTTTTAATAAAAACCCTTGTCCCTTCTATTCTGTTTTCTTGAGTAGTAAAGTGCTTGTTTAGAAGTACAGTAGGTAGGTAGAAGCTACGTACTACGTAGGACCACACGATATAAATTGCAGTTGTAGGCTCAGGTTTTTTTTGTCTTTTCTTGAACAGAAAATCTTTCCATTGCATTTGACTGTGCTGGGTTGCAGTAAGTTGAGTGGAGCTGCATTGTAGCACCTGGACTTGAAGAATTTGTAGTGATGTGAAGTGCAGTCGAGTGGTAATATAGTTTAAGAAGTTCTTGGCTCAGAAACCCAAGAGTTTAGTTAGAAAGTACATAATATATAATGTGCATAAGTGTGTTGTAAGTCCACGAACTTCCTACCTGTATTTATTGTAGTTTTTGTAGAGGTACAGAGTAGTGATGGTGGCAGTGTAGTGGTAGGTATGTAGCCAAGAGAGACGAATTCGAATACCTATTCGAATTGGAATCCTTCTGACTCCCTGGTTCAAGTGTTGTAATTTTTTATTGTCGTCGTCGTTTTTTTTATTTTCTTGATGGGATCACATTCAGGCAGTAGTATCTGTAATGCAGTGTGAATGCAATGCAATGCCATGCCATGCCATGCAAACCCAAGCAAACCATAGCAATGCTAAGCAAATCTAAAGTAGACAAAGGAACATGATCCTTTTACTTTCTTGTCATTCTTTATGCCTATCTGCCTTGTCTGTCTGTTTTGCTGTGTTCATTTTTTATCTCAATTTATTTTTGTTGGTATTTAGCATTTGTATTTAGAATTTTATCACTATTTAAGGTGAACCTGTATGAATACACATTCGACTCGACTAGAATTAGGAAGTTAGAAAGTGCCTTCCCAATTATTTAAGATTTATATACGATAGTCAAACATGAATTGATATCTTCATTGTTTCGTTTTTGTAGTTTGAGAGAAAAACCTAAAAAAATAGAATTGCACATCCTTATCCCTTCCTTGTGGGAGTAGTGAGTATATGTAAGTATTTGGAGGGACTTCTAATAGAAAAAGTACACATAGTTGACTTATTATGCTGTTTCTATTTCCTTGATGTGGGTTGTGGTGTGGTTCTCTTCTGTTCTTTTCTGGCTCCGGTACTGATAATTGATAAAAGCATTATTTGGTTTGTACATTTCTTCTGGTTTGTTATTGATGGTTTCTCAAAAGTTACTTGTAAAAACCTTTGAATGTTGAATTCTACGTTTTTTCTAAACGAAAACGTTTTGTTTTGTGGAGTTTTCCTTCACAAAGTGAACATATCAAATGCCTAGCTTCCTATGATAGTATATCCTACTTCCTACATGGGAATATTAGTAGGTGTACGAAATAGAAATACCGATTGGAATGAAATACTACACACTACACCTGTAGCTATAGTCACAGAATATATATACGCAAGAGTTGTACGTATGTGTTAAGATATTTTGGATTCAATTTGGCAATTAAAATAATTGTAGGTGGTGTTATATATTGGGTTGCTAGACCATGCCAGGCCAGGCCAGGCCAGACTAGACTCGGCCAAGGGACTGTATAGGCATGAGGTATGGTCGAAGAGTGAAATTTAATCGGTACCATTTTTGCCCTTCTTAAATTCTTCCTCGTACACCTAGGATATGTGTGCCTTCTTACTCTCTTCTAATATGTGTGTATGTATGCCAAGTGTAAAAAGGGCTGGAGCTGAAAGTGTTTCTTCGAGGTTGAGGTCAAGCCAAGTTGAAGGGTTAAAACGATTATTTAGTAGATTTTAGATAGTAGTTTAGTGTGTTACTTTACGCGCATCATCATCAGTCATTATCATTATTATTATTGCATACTGGAGTTCCGATGCGATGGATCTATATAGGTACCTCTGTTCTAAGTAGGTACTACTATTTGTAGGTAAGCCTAGGAATCTCGACTCGAAACTTCGACATACATAGTTTATTCCCGAGTACGAGCCAGAGCCCGAGCCTTAGCCTTAACCAGTCTCAGTAATCGTAATAATAACAGTCTACGTCGTCACTGCTTGAGTACTCTACAGTCTGCAGTTGATATTTCCATGCTTGTTACAATCACTTACGATTTTTACAGTCCAGTCCTACTAGGACTAGGTGAGTGTAGCGAGTACGAGTGATAGTTGAAGGATAGATGAATAGATGCTTTAAGGAAACCATTTACGATGTTTACAGATATATGACGAGTGAAATAGGCAGGTTTTGTAAGGAAACCATTTACCTATACCAAATAAAATGTAAGGTTATAAGAAGTCAGAAACCAGTACCAGTACCAGGGTTCAAGACGTATGGGTGGACTCTACCTATGTATGCCTATCAATCTGTATATCTATTCGTACACCTAATTTCAGTAATTTCCAGCCATGTTATGGTAAACAGTTTAATAGGCTATGTGTGTATGTGTTTAAAGCAGAGATGGATGGATGATAGATAAGTGAAAAATGTGTGTATAGACACTTTCATATAATAAAAAAAAAGGTTTAGATTTTACTACTACTACTACTCCTACTACGATGTCTACCTATGTACTATGTACTTGAGTGGAGTGTGTAATGCAGTGTGTATAGCTATTAGTAAAGGAGGGCTACGATTATGACGGGTAGTTACACGTTTGTTATTATACTATTACTATTGCTAGTTAGATAGAAATCTACTGTGGGAGATTCTTTAGAGTTTTTTTTAAATTTATAATCATAGGATCAGATCTGAGGTTTTTGACTGGTACGGGTACTAGTATGGTAATGATAATTGTAATAGTAATTGTGCCGAAACAGTTATGGGTGGAAAGGTATAGGTAATTATAATCATGTGTATAGAATACTAGCAAGGAGTTGTGATGGTAGTGTCAGTGTCGTTGTCGTTGGGTTCGAGTTGGCTGATGCTGATGTGAACATTGAATGTAGTGGCTAGTCTGAGATACAAGAATGAGTTAAGTATAGGTATTATGTTGTTGGTACATAGGAAGGTATCTGTAGGTAGGTAGTAGGTACTTCTTGTATGACAGCTAGCTTCCTATACAAATTCATTAGTTTGGGTTTTGGTCCTGGTCTTGCCTTGTCTTCCTCTAGTTGACTTGGTTTTGCTACACTATACTAGATATACTACTATGATGTGCTTGACTTGGCTGTGAATTGTGAATCGTCGTCCATATCGTATCGTACATCGTGTGTACATTGTGATGGCGTAAGATACCTGCATCGTAGGCACTAAAAGGTATAATAATGCGTTTAGCCCTTGAGGCGATTAGCGTAATTATTATCAAGCGATTAATTCCTGAAAAAACGATGAAGTTCTTGTTGGTCTATCAATCCTGTGTATAATTGTATCGTATCGTACAGATTGTGCAGGGGCTCTGTGATATAGTATATAGTCTTACTATTAGTGCGAGACATTTGCAATATAGAAGCATAGAATAGAATAACTTTCTCCCTCGTTCAACTTATCGTCATCGTTATCATTAGAAAGAAATCGTTAGACGTGCTCATCTTCATCTTCCAATTCCATCCCAGTCAGTGCCAAAGTCAGAGCCGAAGTCAAGCTCCATCACATTGCATCGCATATCGCATCGCATCGCATCAGCCATCCAGTAATCGTAATCTTCTCAAGTTCAACAGTTAACTGTATTCAGTGCTCAGAACTCAGCGTTCAGATCTCTCTTATGACTTTAGGTTAGACATGTTTGCATGTAGGTTTGTCAGCATGCCTAGGTATGTGGACTTGAAACCTGAGCCTGACGACGACTGAAGATGAACAATTTGGTGCAATCATAATCATCCTTGGGACAATTATTATTATGGCATGGCAAATAGTTTGTAGTTTGAAAGGAGTGAGCGAAACAGCTAGTTTCTTTTCTCTCCTATGCCTTACCTTGTCTTGGTCTTGGTCTTGTCTTGTTATATCCTCATTTTTACGGTAATACTTAATCGTTTTTACGATAATTAGTTGAGCTTTGTACCTTCATTCCTATTACGTTATGCGATGACTTTGAGCGAGGAGATCTCGAAGGGAAAAAGTCGTCTTATAGTTAAAGTGGAAATGGAAGCTGAAAAGTTTGAGTGAGTTGTTGCTCAGGCTTGGTCTGAGACTGTTATGATTGCCATTGCAATTGCAATGTCAGACAGACTCGTTGACGTTCACGACTTTAATTCCCTTGTCTTTACTGTTCATTGACCAAACCAAACCAAACCAAACCGAACCAAACCAAACCTATCCATAGCTATCGAAAACAAAGAGGCAAAGGAAGAAAGAGTGAGAGGCGAATGCATCAAAGCTCAAGTGGAAGGACTGGGATTGCGATTGCGATTAGGCATTAGGATAATGACAATGAAATGAGGATTAGATGGCAGTGGAAATGGTGAAGAATATAACTTTTGCAATTTGAATGTGATTTATAGAGATACAGAATACAGATATGATGATGGTAGACTACACAATGGTGTACGGTAAATAGGATGACGATAACGAGGAGACAGATATATGTGTGAGAACGTGCATGTACACAGAATGTGTGTAATAGAAAATTACAGCATGGTTGAGTTAGAAGATTTTGAAAAAGTTTATTTGCTCGTTCTGTCTTGTGGCGTCTGTGTAATGCGAGTTGGTAGGCTATGGTCTTCTGGTCTTGTCAGGTAGAGAATTGTTTTGTGGATATGATATGATATATTTTTTACTGTAATTATATACTTAATTATTTATTGCACAGACCAGGTAGCTATGTCTTATGTTGGCTTATGCTAGGATGTTGGATATACATTGCAAGGGGAGGGTATAAGGGTGAGGAATTTGAAATCAACTATTCATACTCGTAATTCCAAGGTTATGTGACAGGTAATGATATATTCTTTAATGTTGATCCGAGTGAGCGGCGTATTAGTTAATTTGGAAGAGAGAAACCTGAGTGAGGATGTGAAGAGCGTGGAAAATGATTATACGGACACAGACTTATCATCTCTAGTCGTTTACCTTTAGTTTCTAGTCAAATTCTGCTTGGGATTTGTTCATGTTCGTGTTCATGTTCCTGTTCATGTTCATCTGCGTTTCTGCTGTATTATATGAAATTGTACTCTGCTACGCTATGAAAGGCTGTGCAATGATTTGTTAATCCTGTGTCCTCTCCTCTGATTATAATATGCACCGTAGGTAGCATTTATGCTGTATAAAATTGTGGAAAATTCAAGGGCCAAGTGCATAGTTACAGAGGTAGACATTATAATTGAAGATAGCCGTAGTCAGTTTGAGGGGAATACTGTAGCGGAGCACAATGATGGTGTGTTTAAAAATGTAAATTGTAAAATTTTAGGGAAGCACCAGACGACGACGTGGAGATAGTGGAGACTGTGTGTGAACAGTAATATGGCTTACAATGGTGGAGGACTGGAAGATCCCCAAAATTGGCCTTTTTCGGTCCGTTACACTGCATCGCCTTACAGGAAATCGAAATTTCCTGTGGATGTTGTTACTGTGGAGAGCAGCTCATCGGGCCATTGGTCTAGCACTGGCTTTACAAATGGGAATGGGAATACGAATACGAACATTCATAGTCAAATTCAAACCAACAACAATCATCCGCATCATAATGGACACTATCAGCAGCAGCAACAACAGCATCAGTCACAACAACACAACAATGTGTCTTACCCCTTTCAGTACATGAATACCAATGTGAATGGTGGTGGGATGACAAATCCGGGAACCGGTGGACCTGCACCAAATAATAATCATCCGTTCTATCATCCCCAAAACCACCGTGAGCATCTTTTACAGGAGCAACAGAGTAGTAATGGCGTGTGCAACGGATCGAGTACAGCTCAGAGTATTTCCCATATGACACAACAGCATCAGCAACAGCAACAACAACAGCAGCAGCTCAATCCACATTCTACACACAGTTATTCTATTCTTAGTGGCAGTGCCAGTACAGATCATCATCACTATGGTCTTCCGGCTCCCGCTCTACATTCCATCGGAAGCCATAATATCCTAGCAACGTCGTCAATTCCAAACTCTTCAAATATCAACTCGAGTGACTGTCATTTTTTCATGAGATATCCCAGACATTTACGACAAAACTGTGCTTCGTATCTCAATCCAGATGGCAATCTCCTGAATCAGGTAAATCACAACTCGAATTATCTTATCCATTTTTATTCTTATCCTTTTTTATTTTGGTAGTTCAATAAATCAGCCCACTCACAGTGTATTATTTTTTCATCCAAGTAGTCATATAAGTATCTGAACCAGATCTCTTTTTATTACTTGGAGTTGTGATAAGAATATCGAAATTGTAAAAAGCAGGATACAGTGGAATATTTACTAACTCGACGGCTACGGCACTTGTATGTAGATTGTAGATAGTTTACGAGCTTCGTATTTGACCAAAAAAGAGAAAGAAAGAATTGACAGAAACAGAAACCGACATTCCTAACTGTTGTTCGAATGTAAATTATTTTTAATGGAAAAAAGGTTAGACCTTCCATCAATCCCTTCTGCAGACAGAGACAGGTTGGATAGCATTTCTATCTGTTTACATTTTGTACTTGCATCAGCCTTTGTTTTGGGAATTGTTCGTTTCATTTACGATGACTAAGGTGAGTAGGAGTAGGTAAGGGGGAAAAGGACAAAAAACTTGTCGTTTTTTAGTCAATAAGTAAATACAAATAGACGGAGTAAGAGATGCTTTACTTTGCTGCAATGAAGCCGAAATCCAAGTACACCGAAGCCGAAAGCAGAAAGCCGAAAAACCCCGACGACTCGGGAGGATGGGAAGTTGAATAGGAACGGTTGAAATGGTAAACCCCGGTTGAGAAGAGGACAGTAAATATATTTGAAGGCAAAGGGAAAGGTAAAGGCAAAAGGAGTGAGTAAATGTAATACAGTATTATACAGGCAGGTACTTCGGTTACGTGGCTTTGTATGTAGGTAGGCATATATTAAACAGAGCTTATACCTGGTCAGGAGGTATCTGTGTTACGCTAGTTAATGTTAATAGTCACTGAATAAAGCAGTAGGTAGTGGATGGAATATAGTGTATGTATTGTGTTGAAAGAATGTTATGAATTATTCCGTGCATACTGACCATGCGATGCATGCACGGAGCGTGTGGCTTGACTTGTAATGGTGAATTTAATAGTGTTGGAGTGGAGTGTATTGGTTTGGGTAGGCTGTATACGTTGAGATGAGATGCATTGCATTGACTATTGTTAGGATAATGCGAGGGGAAAAAGTGAGGTAAGGTCTATTCCGCCACTGTGTCTGCATAATAAGGGAGACCTTCGATCAATTTATCGAGCGTTTGCATTTTTTCTCTGTGTAATATATGTCTAATGTCTAATTCATATAGGTAATTCGTAATTCGTTTTCGTAATTCGTAAATCCTCTCGTTTCACTGCCTGTGTTCTCTGGGTTGATTGCAGGTGGACGGAATTCTGGACGAAGGCTACATAGAAGATTTGAAGCAGCCTTATAATCTGAATGGCTGTAATGGGATTGGAACGAGCAAGAACAATCCCATATCAGTTGGTGTGGGTTTCGGAATAGGAATTGGTGGCATGACTGGTACTGGTCTTATTGGGGGTGGCAGTGGACTAAACAGTGATAATAATAACTTGGATTATGATCCATACTCATACGTGTACGACTCGAAAATTCATGAGGACCTGAGTGTGACGAGTAGTAATGGTAATGGTATTCTGTGTTGTGGTGTTGGTCTAAACGAACAGTCTCAACATCATCCTCGTCATAATCATAATGATAATCATCGGGAACGTGATTCTTCATCAGCCGTCTCCTCAATGCCAGCCCAATACAGTAGTAGCTCCCTAATCGCTTTGTCAAGTTCGCGAAACGGTGGTATTGGTGGAGGTGCTATTAGTAGCAGTCTTGGCTGTGGTGGTAGTGAGAACGAAAATGAATACGAAGAAATTCGCGACGTGGCTCGCTACATGAATAGTACTAATCATTCGCAACCACATCAACAACAGCAACAGCCCCAACCACTCCATCCTCGACCACGAAGTACGGGTGGGCCACTTCATTTCAAAAGTTTCTCGAGCACAGATGATATTCTGGCCGAAGTGGTTCAAGTTCAACAGAGACATGATCGTGTGCTGGATCAACTGAATTTGGAAGTTGAGAATCTCCTCATTAGTTCAACACATGATATCGTCCACCAGAGCGGGGGTGGAAGTGGCAGTGGTTGTGGACGTGGAAGTGGAAACATGTGTAGTGTCAACATGAGTGGTCAGCTGGATAAAATGTCTAGTTTGAGTTTGAATGGGATTTACCAAGAGTGCTACTGTGACGAGATTCCTTCGTTGCCTCAGTTTGCGTCGACTTTGACGGGTGGCTGCAGTCTGAGACCAGGTGGAGGTGGTGTTGGTGGAAGTGTTATGAGTTCTTTGTTGAAGGACAGTCATAGTGGGGGTAGTAGTGGCAGTGGAAGCAGCAGCTGTTGTTGTGGAAATGGAAGTAATGAACTGAATGGTCATGGACATGCGGATGACATGATCCTCGGAGTTTTAAGAAGTCGACGGTCGAACAGTCTTACGCTCAATGGTTGGCCTCACCATTCCCATCATGGCAGTAGTTTAGGAATGGCTACTGGGGCTGGCCCTGGAACTGGAAAGATGAGTCTCAAGGAAAGTAGTAGTAGCACTACATGTGTATCCGGCCTCAACTTGCAGTTAAGTAGTAGCACTAGTAATACGATGAGTCGGAAGAAAAAATTAGACCGTCATACCAACCAGAACCAGAGCCACCAGAACCAGCTGAGTGACAGCAATCCTAAACTCCAACTGAGTACCCATCATCATCATATTCTCCCACCAACTTCCACCTCCTCCATGTCTATTGCAGACAAACAACAACAACATTGCAAGAACCGACATCATCGATCCTACTCTCTTATACCACACTGGAAGATTCGAGAGCATCTCCGAAGACTTCCCTTCCTTAGACAGCAAAGTAAGTCCTCAACTTCTCGTCTTGCAATATCTCCATTTTGGACCTGAACCAAAATTCTTTCCTTATTGCACTTATTATACGCCAATATTCTCAGTATACAATTTATGCTATCTTTATTTTCCCAGTATTCAAAATGGGATGACTGCACACTTTACGTAAATGCCAATGAGCTACTAAACCTTCATTTTAGCACATCATACACTTAAGCCTGAAGATGCAAGAATACGTTTGCTAGTGCCTTGTAGTGCAAAAAATCATTAAAATGGT
The DNA here is from genome assembly GCA_036851915.1 of Ptenothrix huangshanensis. Classification (NCBI taxonomy): domain Eukaryota; kingdom Metazoa; phylum Arthropoda; class Collembola; order Symphypleona; family Dicyrtomidae; genus Ptenothrix; species Ptenothrix huangshanensis. Next base: position 26,665 of record JAAXYX010000004.1, on the reverse strand, counting down.
TTGTTTTTAAGAAGGCAATAAGCTATTTGATTTAGTACTCTTTGCGAGATAAAGATAGCATATTTTGTATTAATAGAAAATTCAGATAGCTCATCTTGCACCGGCATCCAGCATATATACCTATAGTCATATTACAGTATACATTACATACCTACATGCACTACTATTTTATTCACCAAGTATAGTTTATACAAACCTTGTCTTGTGCATGTAAGGTACCCCACAACCATCCCATGTGGTATTGTCACCGTTTTTTCCCATCTACGATCATTGCACAAGGAATACAAATAATTCCTTCAGAAAATTGCTCCCCTGATAGCAGCTCAGATAATGCTCAGATAAAATAAAGCAAAACAAGAGATTAGGAATGGCAATGGCAATGAAAATGGCAATAGTAATTTAGATTTGGGAAAATACAAAGTTTTTTCTGTCGTTTTTCAATTCCAATTCCAACAGACATTATTTCTACACAAGAAGTACTATGTGCTCATAACATGTGTGATGTGTGTGTTCATGTTCATGGGTTCTACGTGTGTGTCTGCCTCTCTCCCTCTCCTTGTGTATCATTTTTATGTACCATGCAAAAAGCATGAGAACTTAACAAACTGTAATAATATATGGCCATATCCGTGTGGTGTGGTATGGTGTGGTATGGCAACGGCGCTGGTACTGGCAAATGAGCAAAATACCTACCTTTTTGACTCACCATTCATCTTGCGTTGAATGTGCAAAAGTGTATTATCTTTCACGTACTCCACTGAACAGGACTGGGTATGTCAGGAGCAGTGGCACCGATATGAAATATATGTATGTATGTGTGGATAGAAAATGTAATGAAATAAAATCGAATGGGAGGTCGCAAAAAATATGGAGACGTTTTTCTCTTTGTTCCATTTCAAGTTTTCGAGCCGAGCCACAAGCATGTATTGAAGATTAGAACCACAGTGGAGTGGAGGGGGGTGTAGGTAATTGTAAGCAGACACATAGACAGGTAGGTATGTGTAAACAGAAAATTACTCAAGCTCAGGTAGGCATAGGTAGATGGAAAGGAATAGAAATAGAACCAGTAATAAGTCTATCTCGGTTTCTGTTTCTGTCTTCCAATTTACAATTTCACATAATTTCACAATTCTAAACGGTTACCTTGTGTCTCTGCGTAATAACAAACAATATCTAACTCTTGGAATGGAACAAGTAATGCATGAAATCCAGTGAGACTTCCTTCCATTTTCTTATTCCTCGTTTCTAACCGACATCAACCATATGAGAATGGCCATGACAGTGATTTAAAGGCAGAGGTAACGAAAACTCCAACGAACTCCAACGTCCAACCGACAGTCAGTTTCAGGTGACAAAATAAAATAAAATCTGCTGCTCTTTCTTTGTGGTACCGTCATTGTCATCTTCCGCTTGTTTTCCCTGTACTTTTTTGCTCTCTAGTCAATCAGTTGAGCACAGCTTTGTCTCGCCTTGTACGAATAGTATCAGGCAAGGGAAGGGTATAATTACCTACATACTATTTATTTATATAATAATTCATGGTAAACATACCTACATATAGGTATAGGTACCAAACCAACGCCAATGCTCTCCACACTCTTCTGGTCTCAAATAAAAGTTTACATTTTTACGTCTGTCTGGGAAATAAGTTAAAGAAACGACGACGATGCGTTGCTACAAACTGCAAAGCGTTTACTTTCAGAAGTGTAAAAGACAAGACACTGCATAGTGGCAGTGGAAGTGGCAGTGAAAAGGTACGTAGGTACCTAGGTAGTTATTTTTCTTTGTTGATTGTGATCCCTTCAAATTTAGAATGTGTGATGGCCATGCTATGCAATGGTTTTTTCAGCTGGCTCTTGATGTAGTAGCTATAGAAATAACTGCCCTAAACTCACATTTGTATTTATGTATATCCGAATCAAAGAAAATAACAGGCATGCAGGATTTCTCCATCCGTTCCGTCTTGCGGTAAAGGCATTTGGCCTGGACGACGGAGAAGAAGACGAAGATGACGACAGATACGATCCAAGACTCGAACCTCTCCGATTACATTCTTGAAAAGTAAACAGGCCCTTGGACACTGAGTCATATGTATATAGGTATAAGTACCTATACGTGATCATCACTGCCTGTATAAATTCTCACTCACACAACACCAGTACAATCAAGTTCTTTATAGAGATTCCTTTGTATGGTAGTGTATGAGGAAACAAAATGAGTGTGAGTGCGTTGAATATTTGTGAATGAACACACTACAAGTTTTCGGGGAAGAAGTATGTGAGACGAAGTATATTATGTACCCCTACATTATATAGGGATGCACATATTATGTAGGTTAGAGACACATGGAATTATAGAGCAACAGATGCTCACGATATGTATGATTAGGAATGATTTCGTGTTTGTTCTTATTGTCCAGTTAAAACATAGCATGTGCTTCCGGTGTCATTTTAATTTTCATATGCAAGAAACAGTTTTCAGAGTAATGCAGTTGTAACGTAATGTTGATGTAGATACATATGCGCTCCTGCTCAGCAGATGAAACGTTGAAATGGAAACATGGAGGAGGGAAAAATGGAAGCTTGCATGTAGATCAGGGCAGTTGCGGAGCAGACAGAAAAGGACCATGTATGTAATTATGTACAAGCAACGCAACACCTTTGAGGCTAAAGCTAATAAAGCAAACAGACGGTGGACCTGCAGCAGTCTAGAGTACTGATAAGTCGTCATTTAGTAAACTTGGAATATCGTGCAATCACCATCATTATATAATTATACGTATGAATAAGTTGATGCAATTAGCTAAATTCTTTTATAGGCAAAGGTGCCAGTTTGCTTGCCACTGCATACCACTTCCAGGTCAGTGGGAATACTACGAAGATAGGCGGATGTACATACATAGTAAATATGAACCCAAGTATTTCCCAATGTATAGGATTTCGCTCGATCTCATTCACGAGTACTTTAAGGAATCGAGTGAGAAGGTAGTTCATAGTATTTTTCATCTACGAAAAATCGACACCTGTTGAATAGTTACAGTTGGCGTTGGATTGGAGCGGAGTTTGTTTTGGATTTGGATTGGGATTGGGATTTGGATTCGAATTAGAATGCCTCAGGCTTCTTACCGCAAAACTGTAACTACCTACCTAGGTATATATACTACTTCTCGTACTCATAAGAAACCTAATTGTAATTCGATCAATTCAACACTTTCACTCTTGAGAACATACATTTTTCGCACTAACCAGTGCTCAATATGCTTAATATTCGATATGTATTCAATACTCATCATCAAACACCACCAATTCTCATTGCATTAACCTGTATAAATAGTGAATAGGTACACCGGTCCATATCCTGATCCTGATTACTCTCGCAACTTTTGTGGTTCTATGATTGCATCCTTTTCATTGGAGCTACCGTTGTTCCCATTGTTTTCTCTTGGACTGTGAGATGCGTACAATCATACATATAATATCAGAATGGCCAACATAAGAGTTTTGATTGTGATTTTGATTCCAAAAAAATAAAAATACCTTCACGTAAACTGGAAGGAAAAGAGATAAACGGATGAGTTTGATTAAATCAAAGATCGGGAAAGGATTAAACGATACAGTGAGTAATAAGAAAGGGAGGCGTGTATCTACTTACATATACGTGAGGATTTTAAAACTTGTCTACGTTCTACATCTATATTTCTAGGTATTCTTTAAATCCACGTATAATTACAAATTACAACTGGATAGCTGGACGGCCAAGCCTCTGTTCTGGTTCTGAGTTCTGGCAATGTTCTTCTCTGTGTGTGATTCAATGCTGATTTGATTTGACTCATTTGTACGAAACCAAGCACCAGTACTAAGTCTTGTAAGAGGCTGATCATCTAATGTTGATTGTGAGGTGAGGTGGTTGTCCAGTCCAAAGACTCAGTCAGCGAGTCAGAATCAGATTCAGAATTCGTTTATTAGCTTTGGCTGTAGCTTTTGGGTTACTGGCTTGGAAGAGCGATAGGAGGCATTGGAGAGTAAGGTATAGCAAGTCATATTATGATGGCTCATGATGGCGGTGGCATAAGTTAAGTAAGTTAGTTCTGACTTTCTGACTTGTGACTGGAGGAGGTTGAGTAAAACGTGATGAGAATGTGTAGACAGGAATAAATGAATGCGTACACATGAATTCATGGAAATTAAATGAAGACGAAGGCATGCCTAATACATTGCGATTACGGCTACCTTACGATTCCTATTACGAGGGCGATTACGACTTACGACCACGACTTCTTTTCTTTCCTTCCCATTTCTTTTGATTGCAGGAGATTCACAGGATTTTATCTGATGATAAATCTTGATTTTGGTTTCAGACAAAATATTACATTTTATATGAAATACGAATGAATCACTTCCCCGCTTCTTTGGAAGTTCCAGCATCAATGGATTTTGAGTAGCAATCTCAATTCTAGATTCTCGTGTGTAATTAAATACATGTTTATTTATGACATGTAACTACCTATTGAGTAGACGTGTAAATTCGTGTTCATCGTTCCCATTGGCAGGTCGACATTCTAAATTACAGTTACACTAAACTACTTGATTATAAATTGGGATTTGAAGGTGAATTAGATATTCTATCCCGTATTTAATGGATTTTACTTGATATCAGAACAATGATATATTTATATACCTACCTACCTACTAATAATTATGTACTTATAATTATGCACGCTCAAAAATACAGATGTAGTTTAGATTTTAGATGTATAGATAGTCGATAGTTGATATTTGGCTCGGTATTGCTTGTAATTTTGAATTATTGACGTTGGCAAAGAAGCCGAAGCCGAGGTGGAAGGCGAATTCGAATTCAACTTCTATAGCTCTAATCGTAAGTCGAAGCCGAAGTGAAGTAGAGGTTTAGATTATAAAAAATACGTGGTTAAAAAACTACCTAAGTATAATATGACGTTTAATGTATGAGCGTATTTGCATGCAGATATTTTATGTGGAGCGAATTTACCAGAACAAGATCGTCAGAGTCTAACGATGGGAATCATAAAGTCACAAAGGAGAGTCAAGCCAAAAGACTCGAGACTCAAGACACCGACAAGTTAATTTGCCTAGACTAAGTGGGATCATAATATACGCCAATACTCACATGGTACTTACATCATGATACCGAAAATACTGACTATGCAATATGCAATATGTTCTCTGTTGGCAATGAGAATGAATGAAAATAATGAGTCTGTAGATAAAAAAGCCTTATAAGCAGTTTTCGTTATTAGAATCAAAATTTGTGTGCTTGGCAAAAAAGTATTGAAAAAAGGGGCAAGGTCCATAGTTATCTGGCATCCAGCATCCACCGACTGTATGATGATGATAATCATGATGATCAACTCGAAAGAATAACAAATATGTCTTTCTATATCCTCGTCATCTTAACAGCTAGGCGCGGAACATAACTATATCTCGTGTTTAGCAATGATGAAATATTAATCAATTCATTCTCGACTGTCCTGCTGTCTATTCTCTAACTCAAGTCTCTGTATGGATCCAGTTAATAATAATTTCCATGACATGCAATGCCGAGTGTATTGTATGCTCTGGGTTGTATGTACGCTAACTGTATTATATTATATTTATACCTTAAGTACATCAAGCACTAAGGCAGTGGAATTGTTGAATAGCAATATTCCAGGCAGGGGCTTATAAATCCTAATGATGAGATGAGGGTTCTCGCCGCCTTGATGAGTTTTACTCACGTTCTCGTTCTCTAGTTCTAGTGTTTCCTGCCTTCTTTTAGTATGCATTCGCCGTTTAGTATTAACCAGTAGAAACTGCGGCCGAGTCAACAGATTATTAGAATTAAAATTAGTCATCGTGGTATCGTTTCAAACTATGGCGGAGCATTGCACGTAGTCGTAGTGCATCAAATGAACTGACGTGCAAAATTTATGACTTGTGAATTATAATTTCGAATTCGATCGACGTTCAGCTTCTCACACAGTCGTGGTCTTGGTCTTGGTTCTGGTTCATCCTTTACATCGTCAATGAAGTAATGATCAAGTTTATATAAAGTGACGCATAGTAATGCATATAATTAAGTACATAGTTCATCTTTTTATTATAGTAAAAAGAGTACAACCTGAATTTTAATTCGTAATTTTGGAATTTTTCTTCGAATGTGCATTTTTCAAGCCGTGTTTTGAGCTACATATGTTAACCATTCTGGACAAGGATAAATTTTACAGCCGATATTTAAATTACCTATTAATGTAGGTACTTCTCAAACGATTTATGTTGGTACACTGTCAAAACTGGTACAACTAAAACCTACTCGTATTTAACGTAATTTAATTATGTATTAATATACATATATTATATATTACGCAGTTAGGATGCATCTCAAGTTCACCTGAAGTCCATCTAAAAATCTAGTGCCCACCTAAATGGAAGACGCGTCGAAAGTGCAGCTAATAGTGGTGCAATTAATAGTGCCAAAATTGTTAAATATACCTAGGACACAGAAAGTTTGAGATGTTTTACAATTGTCGAAGGAGGGAATTTTGAAACGTTTTAAAATTGTTGAAGCTAAATTTCGCAGCCCAAGAATCGTTTTTAATGCTTTTGTGAAGCACTTAATAAGGTGTGTCCTAATAGTGTTTGTACTTACAAAAAATAACTGAATGCGAATAGATTGTTGGTGACTTAGATGCATTTTTTCTATTTTAAGATTGTTTAGTTTTTACAGTGTATGTACCGGGTTTTACCATTTCAAAAACTGCTAAAATGAAGTTTGTATTTTTCCACTGGTGTAAACTTCCGAAGGTTTTTCTTCTCTGTACGCAACTCCAATTTGCTGAGCCTTGAAACTCCAACACTGACGATAAGTATGAGAATACTACGAGAAAATTCACGTTTGGAACTGGAAAGTACGGCGTATGTAATAAAAATGTATATATGTATATACTATGTGGAAAGGATAAAAGAAATGCCGTGAAAGGCTAATCACAGGGACTGATTGATACCTGGACGCGGATGCAGGAAGCAAGGTCTAGGTGAGCTGGGCTGGGTTTTACTGGGCATAGAATTTGTTAGGCAGTAGAAGCTTTAGACTTTACAAGGTATGAAGAAACACAAATGTAAATACCTAGGTATATGGGAAGGAAAGGAAGCTAGTGAAAATAAAGGAAGGGAAGATAGCAAGAGAGCATATACACAGTTGGAGTTTCGGAGTTTTAGCGTCGTTAGGATTTAGAGGATTGCATGTGGCGAGTAATGAGCAAAAAATTATTGCACATCTAGTTTACTTTACTTGCTTGTTACGCTCTTGAGCTGAGTACATATATTATTAGATGTCGTCAGTTATGTTATTTAACTTTACTCACTCCGCTCTGAATCTTCTTTCTTCCTTTCCATCCAAGTCTAGTAGTCCTTTTCCTTTCCTAGTTTTTCCTTTCATCCACATCGTTTCGTGTCATTCATACCATCTTACTGTACGTACTACTCATAGTGGTATGTATATGCCTACCCAAGTACATACATGTTACTCTGAATGAAATATAATTGCATGCACGCACAGTCTTTTCGTAGTAACTGCATAAATAAGTAAGTACCTACCCAGATAACTAGATCATGTAGACCTCGTGTACTTATATAGTATAGTACCTACCTATATACATACATATCGACTGCTCTTGCTTTAGTTGTGTAGTGGCTTGAATTTGTGTTATTGCTACTTGTTAGTCATTTGTTGTTTACAACTTTGTGTCCTTATACGTAGCATACGCTGCATATGTAATTACGTGTTTCTAAAACAGTGCTCACTTGGTCTTGGTACTCTGGGAGTTGTAATAACTGCGACCAAATCGTATAGGTAGTTGTAGCTGTACACTGCATTGCAGACCTAGACCCATAGAGTCTAGTGTAAGGGTAAGCACCTCCCTGTGGAGTTGAAGAGTTGTATATTCATTTATTTGTGCGCTAGTGCGTAACTCTGTGTGTACAAATAAATTAGGAAAGAAGCAACTAGAAACTAACTAGAACTAGAAATATATTAGGCTGTCTACATGGAAGTACCTACACATGAAGGTGAATATAAATGTTATGTGCATCTATGTACATTGGAAACTATACATATACCCACTTGATCTGATTGACTTGAATTTGACTTCCATATAAGAGTGGGTTATGAAGGGATCATTATGTGTGGAGGAGGAACCCAACGAGACCCACAAACTGAAGATACATAATTATGCATAGGTATTTATGTTGAGGAGAGCACAGCAGTAGGCGGTATTTGGCTTGGGTTGATTCGGTCCATCTCTATGTTCTGACTTTATGTAATTATAGTATAGACGGCATGTACTGAATGTAGTGTAGTACAGTTTAGTGTGGTATGAGAAAATGAGAATAGCAATATAATTATATATTTCTGTAAGGGTACCTCAGTAGTTATATATACATCTATGGTAAGTATTTTATGCTTTTGCATGGAGATTACAGATGAATACTGCGAAAGGAGAGAGTCGTCTTTCTTTGTGCTTTTTTGTTTTTGTTACCAAGTAATAACTAAATGAGGAATAATTTTCCATCATGTGGACAACTAGACTAGTACATAAGTACTTGACTTCACTTGAGCCTACTCTCCGGTTTGGTGCATTGACGGGGTTGAGGGTTAGACGGTTAGACGGCTGAAGGTATTACGTTCCGTTTCCTTTCCACACCCAAGAAGTCTAAAGATTGTGTGTGCACTAAGGCACTATTCCATCTTCCATGGTCCATGTTTCACGCTCCATGTTCTGTGCATGCGTTATTGTGAAGCCTTTCAGCTGGAAAGAGAAACTTACGTTAGTGCACTATACTTCGGTAGCTCGGATTTCACTTACCATTACTATTGCTTCGGATATTACTACTGCATTTAAGAATTTAAGATTTTGAGTCAAGTAAGTTGAGTTCAGTTGGCCCATGTGCCAGTCTCAGTCTCACCTAGAGCCAACTGACTGAGACCAAACTGGCAGTTACAAGTTGGAAGTGAGGAGTTAAAAATGAAATGGTTGTGTGTGTGTGTGTGTGTTTGCAATATTATAAGGTAGGAGTAGAATATCATGTCATTACGTATTACGTGTTCATGAATAGATGGGTTCATATCCTTGCCTTATCCTGAAAGGAGAGGCCGGTGTCGGACTAAAACTACAAGGCGAAAGGATCTCGTTGTATTCATAAGTTGATAGCTTCAGAGTCGCATGGCATTAAATAGCATTAGTGAACAGCATAGCTAATACCTTGTCTCTTCCCTCTTCAGTCGTGAGTTTTACAACTAAAGAACTCATCCCCTTCCAGTTATTTGCCTCCGTGGTTATCCTATGAGTGTAAATGTGTCGGCAAGTACGCTCAAATTTTGTTGATATTGCATAAATTATTTTTTTAAACTCTTCAGCCTCCTCTTCATCTTTATGAATGTGAAGAAGAAGAAAGATTGGAACTCCAAAGTCAAACACGACTACGTCTTACGGCTGCTTCTATAATCTAACTACTGCTGCTGTTTCTATGTGCGTTCGGGGGGTAACTTCGACTTGTGTTATTCTTTCATTTCACTTTCTACTTTGAAAATCGTTTTCAAGGTATCCTCAGTTCTGACTTTGAGTCCGACTGAGTCTTCTCTGAGTCTTTTGTCTTGAATTGAGGCTTGACTTTTGAGTGTGCTACTTCAAGCTGGTATTTTATTTTTATTATTTGTAGATTGGAGAGTGGGTACTAAAATCGAATGTTTGTGCTCAAGTCCAGATTAGTAGTGGCTGAAAGTTTGCAAGGTGAATTCATAGCGCAGCCACAAGTATACCTATACTGTTAGTGTGCGACATTAAGCGACTGCAAAATGTAAAAAGTAAATGATTCTGACTTTGACGTTGATATTGATCAGAAGAGATAGTTTCGGTTCTTCATTTTCGATGTTGATTCAATCAAATGAAATGAAATTGTGTTAAGATTAGAATTCGAATTTTAAGAGCCAGCTGTTAAACATTGTACCTACATCTATATACCTTGGTATATAATTATCATATACTGGAAGAACTTGTGGGGTTATCCCGAAAGTGTAGTAATTATTTGTCTAATATTAGATAGACAGCAAGATAATATTTAGTACTACACGTACACGTTACTTTTACAGCTTTACAGTTACTTTACAGTTTTGTACAGAATCGTCGACTACACGATTGATTTTGATGGCAGGGATGGTTTGGTTCAAGTAGAAAATTAGAGCCCTCTTCAAAAGCAGAACAGTTGGTTACAAAATTCGAACATGTTCTCAAAAAACAAAGGTCTTTTTATCTTTTTTATTTCAGTCTTTTTTGTTCAATACGAATTCGGAAGACCTTTGAATAATAATTATTAGCGGATGCAAGCCATCATTGTGACGAGCAAAAAAGAAGGGATCATGATTATGATTTTTGATGATTCAGCTCATACACACACATGCTGCCTCTCAGGGGTTTCTTTGACAAGCATGGATTTTCTCTCATCCTCATTCATTTTCAAATATGTGGCTAATGCTTTTCATGTCTGTAATTGTAACGCATAGTAATAATATAGAGCTGTCAATACTAAAACTGAGAACAAAGCAAGACAAGAGTCAAGTCAACGCCATAGCTAAAACCCAAATTAAAATCAAAGCAACTAAAGGCAACAGCAAAAGCAAAGACGCGTGTATTCTTAAAAAGTCTTGTTTCCTTCGACTGATTGATGTTCATGTTCAAATTGGTTATCTTGAAAGTTGAAAGAAAAAAGTTTAGTGCCCATTATTAAGTCTCACTTTTATCTAGATCCGTCAGCATACATTTGAGTCGGTTCGCTGTTATGTAGTTAATTCAATAGCAATTGCCGATAGCCCAGCCACCATTTCATTTCAATTCATTTCACTGCTCTGCACTGCACTGCATTACATTGCATTGCTCAGCTGCCACGTAGAATTGATGTTAGTTTGACTTCTATAGTGAGTTTCCACAGGATAACCAATTGTTTTATCTCAGAATGCCATTAATTATAAGAATACCTACAGATACGAAACAACAATAACAACATCAGTACCAACTACCTATATCAACATTCAACTCTTTGCGCCACAGCAAAGGGAATAATAATAATTCAGAATTCAGAGATGCCTATAAAAATGTTATAGCTTACCACCACAACACACCACACCACACCGCATCGTATCGTATCGTTCTTCCCATTATTTTATCTTTTTTAATTCTGATCCATGGCAGCAGCAGTCAGTGGTTTGTAGTGAGTGGTAGTAGCAACTACCGAGGCAAAAGCAAGGGTTGACTGGTGTTGGTTCTTGGTTAGTTGGTAATTCAGTTGATAGTTGGTGTTTCCTTGTGAAATGCCCGATACTATTCTGATGAGGGATAAACTAAACGAATAAGTTCCATATATGGAATTCAATGAAAGAACTTCTGAACAGGATTAGGATGGTTATGTATGATATACGCTCATAGTTTTCAAGTAGGTATCTTCTATACTTGATGCTGTTCAGTCGACGTAGATTGTGACTACGATTGTAACAGATGGTTTAACGGAACGAAATGAACGAACAAGAAGGCTCCAAAGTTTGGAACATAAGTAGAGTTTGAGGGCACGGGATATGAGAACTATGTAGTATAATGAAATGAAATAAAATGAAATGAAATGACTGCTTGACTGACTGACTACTTGCCTGCATGGAAAAAGATTGAGGAGGGGGAGTAAACTGCTGATGGAATAAAAATGGTTAAATGGAAAGATTAGGGCGGATGAGGATGGATGAAGGTATGTATCGTTTGTGGATGTGATAATGGCCTCGATGTATATTTAAGGCTGAGTTTGTCAAAACACATCCAGCCAGCAACACATTATCAGTACCCACAGTCACAGTCACAGCACCAGCCACAGTACATACAAACACACACTTGTATCCACATTTAATGGAAATGTATACGGCGTAATCAAAAATGTAGGGTGGTGATGATATGGTATAGTGATGCTGGGTAGTGGGTAGGTAGAACATGGAATTGTTGAATAGTATTCCACAGATTATTATGCAGATCGCCCGATCGAAAAGCTAGCAGAGAAAAAAACCCAGAGGTATCGTCGTGGAAGGTGCACAACGTGATATCTAAGTTTTTTGTATCTCCTGAATAAAATGCAAATCAAGGCGACTCTATGTCTCCTTTTATTTACAAAAAGAACGGAAGGACTATCTATATTTTTAAACGAGGAAAAGATTATATTTCAGATTCAGACAGTTTTGAATGTAGACTATTTTTGAATTTCACCCCACTAATATCTCAGCGGGCGGAACTGGGATTCAAGAACGTGTTTTAAAATAATATCCAGTAGATGCAGATACACATATAGGTACATATTATTGTCGCACAATATTATTTTGCACTTAATTACTCCAAATTGTATTTACTGGAAGGAGAAGGAAGTTGGACCTTTTTTTAAGAGTGAAGCAAATAGGACAGTTTTTTTCCCATAAAATGTATGTATGTATATACGTATCCTTTTAACGATTTGCTTGAATGAGAATACCTATACGGAAGATCAAAGGGAAATAGACAATTACAGTATAAATGGAGTTTGAGTTGGGTTGAGATGAATTGAATTGATCTGAGGGGACTGTGATGGAACTACGTAACATTGGCTGTGGTATATGTAACATAATAATACTGTACACTATGATGACCGTATTTGAAGTAAATTAGATGTGAAATGTGAATAGGTTTTATATGAGGATATGGGAGGATTTATGCACAGCTACTGGTGTTGAACAAAACGAAGAGCAACCTACCTGTTGTGTTGATCCTCATGCCTCATAAAGTTGGCTTAGGTAGGTAAGTTAATTACATATTAAAACCTAGTTGCTGATTCAGCCTTCAGACTTCTCACATTTCTCCAGGCTCCACACTGTAACTGTACCTTGGTGCTATTTATCCCTCCTAAATCTTTAGAAATGTATCTTGTATATAATTACTTTGTATTCGTCTGCATCTTGGTTTCTATTTCTGTGTCTGTATCTGTATCTCTGTGACGAATTGAATAGTAATTTAAATCGTTGTTGTTGTTGTTGTCATCGTCATCGTCGCCGTCCTCGTCATTCAAGTTTTCTTTCGTGTCCAAGTAGACATGAAAGTGGAAGTGGAAACGATGAGAGCTGTGGATGGGGATGTGGATGCGGACAGGAGATTGTGGGTGCAGACGCATAATGACTCTTGTAAAGCTGTGAGTGCAAGGCTACATAAATACATTGCCCCATGAATTATTCGGAGGGTTTCTTTCTTCAACGTTTTACTCGCTGGATCGTGCTCGTTGTACATTTTTCGTGTCATTCAATCCTTAACTGTGGCTTGACTTTGACTTTGACGTTAGCTTATTACATATTTATAAATGTGGTGCAATTCCAGGACAAAGACGGGGCAGCGAGGTTTTTTTATTTGTCAGAGAGGCAGAAAAGAGCATGGTGGCAATGGAAATGTGTGCAGCGAGTGTAGTAAGTAGTAGGCAGAGGAGAGTAGAGGCATGCCATGTCATTATGATGGTGCTGAAGGCAACTGGAATGACAACGAGAACGACGATGGAAGTAAAGGAACTGGGCGGTTAGAGATTTCGACTGGAAAATACTTATAGTGAGATGGAACAGTGCAATGTAATGCAAACGCGTTCAGTGTCCAATGCATGTCTTACGTCTGGACAAATTCCAAGAATAAAGACGCATATTGCAGTGTATAGTTAACGTTGCTAAGTTACTATGAAGTTGCAGTGCATCTTAAGTCCTTATAATACGAAGGTACACTGTAAAAAAAGCGTTTTACATACATTTTTCCTAGTCTCAAGACACTGTTTACTTTTTACAGTGTACCTAGAGAATGAGGTTTTTTTAGAATGGAATCAAAATACATACCTACGTATCTTTGTATTTGAACGCGAACGCAAGCTGAATGACGATGGGGTTGGTGTCTTCTTAAAGATGCTCCTTAATATTGCTAGTGTAACTGCTTATGCTTGAAGTTATCAATGCTGTTGTTGGTCGTCTTGAGCTAGTAGTCTTCAGACTACAGTTTGTGCTGTACAGTTGACGGTTTTTGGTTACCATTTAAGCTTAGTTTATACTCCACCGTCCCGAAACTGACTGAGCGGGATGGAGTGCTGTGGCTGCTAATGTGATGTGGTGACGGGATGATCATTGAAACTGCTAGAAACCTAATGTGTATTCCTGTATTTACAGCTCACGTAGCTAATCTAATGTCGTGTGAAAGGATTGTAGCTTCATATGTATTTTGCATATAACATACATACTTTACATGCATACATACATAGATATCGGATATCGCATTACACTGTTTGGTGTCATAGCATATTAGGGCAACTACTGCAGACGGCCAAGGCTCGGATCTCGGAGGATTTCAATTTCCATCCGAGTTTAAGAAAAGGGCGACGAGAAGTGTGAGGAATCGAACAGAATTGGATTCAAGAGGAGACAGGAGGATAAGGAGGCGAAGTGTGCATCGGTGTAATTTCCAGTGTAAATAAATTTGGGATTAGAATGATAGTGATTGCGATAGGGTTGGCGACATTGTGCTTCATTCGAAATGCTGTGGAAAAGACAGTGGTTGTAATCGTGAGTTTGTATGTAGTTGTTGTAGGAGAAAGAGTGGTATCTGAAAATCTTTGTAGGAAATCTGTGAAGTCTCTACGAATAGTAGAAACGTTTCCAACTTTCATTTGTATTTGTGCAATGAGCCCAAAATTAGGTTTTTTTAAACCATTTTATTTTATGCTGATGACAACACTGTAATTCTGTAATGCAGTTGTAATGTAACTTTGGGACGTGTGTGTTTGTGCATGCAGTAAGTAATTCTACTATTCTGTCTACCTACGGATTTAGTATCCTCACACGTGCGTCTTCATCTCTTCCTCTCGCTCGTGTTCAACTACAGAAGATTGTCTTTACTACTCACGATTAGATAAGTCTTTTAGTCTTTGTTTTAGGTGGAAGGAAATAATGCACACGGAAACGGATATTAATGCATGAGCATTTATACGGTCGTAGGGAAACGTGCAAAATCCAACGTTTTTGCGTATTCTTCCGTCTTTTATCTTTGTCTACGGTATTGCATATTCTCGTGGTTTTTTTATTTGACTTCCCCGTATTTCCAGCGTCTTTGTCATTCCACATCTACCACTTCATACAATCCTAAATCCAATCCACTCAGTAGGTATTTTTTGTGATTGACTTGAAATGCTCGGAGATGCTTCAAGTAGTTGCATATAATTATATATAATAGTATAATTGTAGGTAATTATGTTGAACTCAGGATGGTTTGGTTGTGCGTAGATTGTATCTATGTACGTATAATCGTCTCTTCCACCATAGTTGGTATAGGATAATACAAGAGAGTAGGAACATGTGGGTATTATAAATAAAGCATCTGTCCAACAAATTAGAATCGAAGTAGAGATAAAGTGGGTTCAGTTCGGTGGGTTTCTAAGTCTGTCTGTTTGTGTGTGTGTGTGTGTGTGTTTTGTGGAAGCGGCAGAAGGATGTTGTAGAAGAGGATAGAGGATATAGGTCTATACATAGTGATAAGGATAAAGGTCCATGTGAGACGTGAGATACTCTTCACTCCACTCTCCGCCTTTCCTCCTTTTCTTTTTCGACGAAACCCGCAGGAAAAGTGAGCACCAGTAGTGGTAGTGGTAGTGAGTGGTTGATAAGTTTGAAGTTGTAAGAGGTTAGAGGAGGTAGTAGTAAAACTGTCGTGGTGTCTGAATGAGCACCGAGCCCAGTATCTCTCTGGGTTCTGGATCTGTCCGTGTGTGTATGTGCGTCTGTTTGACTTGAAAGAGTGTCTGTAATAAGTTTGCAGCCTCTGCCTCCTCGGTTTCTCTTCTCTCCCATTTCCATTCCATTTCCATGAGTCTTGGATTTGGATAGTTGGATTGCAGTGCCTTGCCTTGCATTACATTACATTACATTACATTGCATTACATTGCATTGCATCACATTGCGTCGAGTTGCGTTCACTTGATGTGGACTGCTGCGTGCTCGGATCTGTTGTTGTATTCTAATAGATCCTGATCTGGTTCTGGCTCAGGCTGTGACTCTACTCTCTGGCGGCTCTTGGCCTCTCACTTATTTACATTTTGTTCTGGAATGAATTCGATTGGATATCTCATCTCACTCTTCTCGTCTGTCTCATCTGTTCTCTCCTCGTCTGAAGAATAAGTAGCTACCTACCTACCAATATAGAAATTTTGGTCTGGCTCTTGTGGAACGTGGATGAGGAGTGTAAATGCGTGGCAGAGGAAGGCAACCAAGCACATCAAAAGTTGATCATAGTTGGTGGTGGTGGTTCTCATACTTGTGGTGCCAGTGCTAGTGCTAGTGCTAGTGCTACCGGGGCCAGTGCCGTATAGTTTAATTTAGTTTGTCTATATTGCATTTGAATTGAATTCATATCTCAGTCCTTAGTGTGATAGTCAGTTTGTTGGCTGGAATGGACGGGAACGTTGATGATGTGCCTGGTTGGGTTGGTCTGGTCTGGTCTGGTCGGGTTTGATCCTGCACGGGATGACTGACTCACTCACTAAAACTCTACCAACTGATTTTACGAAGGCTAGTAGTATACAGGCTAACGTTACAAAGCATAAGTGAGTGTGCTAGTGTGTGGTAGGGTGCAGAGAGTCGTCGTGTCGTGAGTGCTGCTGGTTCTGAACACATCTACTGCTCAGTTGTTGGTGCGAGTTCATTTGCTAAGACAATAAAGACAAGGAGAGGGTTTTTAATTTTCATGACGACGTCGATGACGGCTGGAAGAGAAGTGTAGCAAGTGGCAATGGTGATCATGCGAGAGACTCGAGTTGATTGAACTTATCAACTGGATTATTACATTTGCGATTACGTATTTAGGCACACACCTTCAATAATTATTAAAACAGCGACTGCAAGTAATCCAGAACAACTTTGAACTCGACTATTACTGTCAACTCTTAATACTGTTTCTACACCACTGCACTGTGTTTCTCGTTCTAGTTCTATTTTGGACTTGAATTTCCACTCAATTCTATTTTATATGATAATCAGTTGCAGTTAAGTTAACATTAGCCTTGGAGTTGAGCTGTGACAGTGAGACGATCGCTTTAATTCCTCTAAGCTTATCATAGATTGTATTGTGACAGAAGTCTCAAAGTAATTTGACTTGTATTATACATTCAGTTTTGGAGTACACAAAGTGAAAATAAAAACAAATATGAATGCAGCGTAACTTGTTTTGGTTTAGTGTCCTGTCTGTCTGTCTTGTGCTGTGCTGTGTTCTCAAACTTGTCATTTGAATATAATTATTTAATAACTATACCCATACAGATATCTGTGACTTTGTGTTTCCATGCTTGGTGACAGATATGATATAATTACACACACATTTCTGGTGGGTTGGAACGGAACCAAACATCAAAGGAATACTAAAGTTGAAGCCAAAAGTCAACTCAACGTGCATAGTTGATGTTGATGAGACACATAATTATTTATATTATGCTTATGTTATGATGCAACATTGTTGACACGGTGTGTTGGTGACATTGACAAAACTAAATAGGGGATAAATTTCGACTTTTTCTTGCTGGATGGAGTACTCGGATAATCATAGAGTGGTGTTGTGTAAATTTAAATACTTGGAATTGTAAATGTAGGTGGTATAGTGTTCGTGATAGTGATCTTACTTGTACTTGGTAAAGTGTAAAATTGAGCAGGTAGGTTGTATTACGTAATTTGCCATTTGCTGTACCAGACAGGGGAGATGTTTCCCATACTCACTGACTGTATATAGCATTGATTGAGAACGAGGATTTAGAAATCGAAAGTCAAACTAGGTACGTGGATCAGTGGATGGGTGTGTGATTTCCTGGATTCTTTGCAACAATTGATGATTCGTCGAATTTTGTAAATAATTGTATGTAGCAATCTATAATAACTGTAGAATCATACACATCAATATACACGAATTCCACGTGCTTACGTCAAAGTATCAGATTCATACTTGTATCAGCAGTTTCTGAATCAGCATCTGCATCAGTCAAGACCAGCAATCAGCGATCAGTAAAGATGGGTTGAATGAAAAAGTTATGAGAAAAATAATGCAGAGAAATATGCAGAATTTTTAAAGGGACTCGATTCCCTGCCCACATCCCTTGTTCCTGTCCCAATAGTCTCTGCTTTAGAAGTTAAAGTTACAGTGTGAGCTGCGTGAGAACTTCAAGGTGTAAGTTGTTGTGGAGGGAATTGGAGGGAACTGAAAAATTGGTAGTTGCTATAGTAATAAAGAAGACGAAAAAGACGGCGACGAAGGAGGCGACGACAACTTTGACTTTGAGGATACAAGCAGACCAGAATACATAGATAACAACTCAAGAAGTGGAGAAGTTGTGGGTGATGCTCTTGGTTTGTTGTTGGTGGTGGAGGAAAGATGAATTTCTTCGAAGGAGAGATAATCTTGACGCACTGTAAGCAAAATACAGTATATAATACTATATCTACTACTACTACATACATATATATACGATACTGTACAAAAACTGCATAATGTATAGAAACACATAGACCCAAACCCAAAAAACCTCTAGGGATTTTTCTCAGAGATTGTCTGCTGACTCTGACGTTGACTGTGATTCTGACTGTCTTGTCTTCTTGTGACTGAGTCAGCACATTCTCTCTGTGCATATAAATGTAGCCTATAGTATCCAATAACTTTGGTCGTCACTGTGCAAATAGGCTGGTGTAAGTTGTGTATATCTAGTGTTTGGATATACTGAGTAAATGATTTTACACGTATAGGTACTTCTATAGAGACATGGGTTATGTAGGTTTAATGTTTAATAGTTAAGCTTGTCTTCATCTCCTCTACTTTGGTCTTGTCTTAACCTAACTCTTGTACACACTTTATTATGCTAACTAAGGGAATGAAATTGTCGAGGATTAGATTTGATTGGGTCTAGCATTAGCTCATGATGCTCCTGCTGTTGATCATTATGTTGATGATCATGGTCGTTGTGTCTATATCCGAGTCGTGTATAAGTAATTTAAATGTCCGTACATGTATTGCAATCCCTTGCTATTCCTATACATTGCACATTGTCTAGCGCTATTCCGAACATAAACGAGTCATAACATAAACGTGCATCACATTGCACAGTACAATTAAAGTGGTATCTGGAAGTTATACTTTTCGTTGTTGAAGTTGAAATTACCGTATAACAATGGTTTATAGTTATAATTTGATGTTATACTCTTCGTATGTGCAGGTTGAGCGGTATATCAGTGGTATCAGTTTAACAGTCTCAGTCTAGCTGGGTGTTATTGCAAGGTATTTCTTAAGATTCAATTTAAAGACGTGAATGACGTACAACAAGTTATACCATGTGTGTACTACCTTCCATTTTTCCATTAAATGAATGTCAGAGTGCCTAGGTATACCTAGGAGGTATTCTGGTCTAGAGGGAATACCAACTGCAGCTTCGTATAGGTATATAGATATATATAAAGCATATATATATAATGGCCATCAAATAAATGCAATAACAATTGTTATTAGGTATCTAACATCGTGCATCGTTCATAGTTAACTTAAGCTGTGTACAAACACAGCAGATACTAATAGGAGGGAAGAATAGGACACCGACACATTACGTAAGATACGAGCATTCTTCAATTCTTGACTGTGAAAATGAAACGAAACGAGTACTTTAACTCATGTGTATATACACACATGTTGTAGAGGCAGTCATCCCACAGATAACTTGCTTAGGTGTATTCCTTGTATTTTTCTTAGTCATGTTGTGAGTTTGTGAGCAGTCGGCTAATTCAGACTCCTCTTACCCTGAGTTCTGTTCACCATTTTTCACTTCCATTTCCGCTAGTCAGAAATTATGTTCGAAGTGGAAAATAAAAATAAAACAATTAGCAAAAGTTAGCGAAAGTGCGTCTATGGTTTTATCATTCAAAGGAAGCTTGCTGACAGTTGTCTAGTGGATGTGTGTGGAAAAATAAACTTGTGTGAAGGATTATAAAATTTCTTGGTATTATTATGATCAGATATTTTAATCGTGTAGTGATTTAGCAAGAATAATAACAAAACAAGTGAGAAAGATACATTGCGTATGGAGTCGCATAACTATATAATTAATTAGATAGGCATTACCCACTGTGCCGTATGTGCAAGAAATGTATAAAGTTCTACTTTTAATATACAAATTATACTCTCCGTAGGATGGGCGAAGGTTTTTTCGTTGTTGTTTGCTCTGCAAATTGGAGGAGTGTGATTTGAGGTTGTGTTTGCTGTTGCTATTGCTAAATTGCCATTACCATTGATGTGGCTATTGCTGTTGGAACAACGTCAATACTAATAGCACGAGCACTCGAGGAAACGAGTATTTACATACATACAAAGACCAAGTGAGTTGATTTTGATTTTGGTGTTGGTTTCGTACGCGACTGGACTGAGTTTCGCTTGAGCTTGCTGAGGATTAATAAATCTTTATATGGGTGCATATGGCGATACTATATATTTTGTGTAAAATGTTTTTTCTACTACCGTTCAAGTTTAAAGTCAATACATACTACATAGGACTAATCAGCTGAAGTTGAAATGCATTACTTTTGTATTCGTTCGTGTACATAGGGAGTGTGTGTAATAATTTTCCAAACGTTGAATCATTCCTTCTTTCTATTTATCATATTTACGATGTTACGTTATGAGTATGTACTTGTATCGTTGTGTATACATAGGTGTACCAAGTACGATACCGAAATGCCGATGCGATGCTATGCTATGTGATGTGGTGCATTCATGTGGAGGAGTAGGACTTGTAAGGACTAAGCTTAAGATCTCTCCTCGCATCAAAACATTTAAACATACAACGTAACACAACATCTTCATGAATATCTTTTCAATTTGAATGGTTTGAAAAACATTTTCTGTCTCGTTTCCGTCACGCTAATAAATAACTTACTTGGGTAGGTACCTACTTATGTACGTGCACGTTCTGTGTTTGTCGTTAGTTCTTCTGGTTATTATCCTT
The DNA here is from genome assembly GCA_036851915.1 of Ptenothrix huangshanensis. Classification (NCBI taxonomy): domain Eukaryota; kingdom Metazoa; phylum Arthropoda; class Collembola; order Symphypleona; family Dicyrtomidae; genus Ptenothrix; species Ptenothrix huangshanensis. The sequence goes on along the minus strand of JAAXYX010000004.1, from coordinate 5,558 downwards.
ATCCCATTCCCAATCCCAATCCTGGTGTCGAAGCAGAAATAAGTGAGTGGATCATGTAACTCGAGTTGGATTAGGCATTGGATCCGGATTGAATTTGGATTGGAATGAGGAATTAAATTCTCATTTTATTGCGTATTTGATTGTGTCAGTCAGTCAGCCAGTAAGTCAGTCAGTCAGTGTAGTGTGTGTCAATGGTTAGCTGCTAAGTTCACTCCTTCAAACTTTCGGATCACGTATGTGTGCATTCCAACGTAGCGTCCGTTCTTCCAGTTTTCGCCTAGATGGACTTCGGTGACGAGGGAGCATGTCAAGTGTGAGGGGGATTTGTTTAGTGGTGCAAATTAAAAGCAGACATCCGAATAGAATCAAAGTTCCTGTGACGATCGATGGACTTGTTTTGCTGTGTGTCACAATAATATAAATCATCAACATAGTACCGAAACCAAAGTGGATCTTATGTGCTTTTCCTGATCCACCGACTGGACTCCACGTAATTTTGCCATTAACTGTTTTTCGTATATTTATATTGTTTGAAAGGGCCGAACAAGTTTACACACAATATATGTATGTATGTACATAATTGTTTATACTCGGTTTAAAAGTGGATGGCCCAGTCTTCAGTTCAACATTTTAAGCCAAATCAAATGGGACCGAGGTGGAGGAAATTGAAAAGAGAAGAGTTGGGCCTCACAAGATTTATTCTACTGGGGTGGTAGTGGTGGCAGTAGTGGTTGGTGGTGGATTGGTTGATCGGATAGTGGCAAGTGGCAGTGAGTATGGATATAGATGTGCTAGGACCCTGCCTGTGTAGTTAGTTAGTTCTTGAGTGGATATTTATAGATACATGTGCCATCATAATAGAAGAGAGTGTAGAGAGAGGCGTACATAGTATTTATAGTTATAGTATAAGTGTTTACTGGCGGTTGTCTTGTCTTGTCTTGCTAGCTCTGGTTGCAGTGTGAGTGCATGGGATCGGTGATGTGAACTGATAAATGAACTCGTGTCATTTCTAATAGCTTTTCCTTCACGAGTGTTTTTAACTTACACCAACCAAACCAAGTCGTAAGTTCATTTCAAGATAATAGTCAGATATAATTTGACTCTGTGATAAAATTTAACTTTTCCTCAGCTCTCAGTAGAAGCTATTTTCCTTCCCCTCCTTTCCTTTCCTCTTCCTATCCACTCGTTCATCGTTTGGGTCCTTTTGATTTTGGTTGGGATTTTGGGAGATTTGGATTTGTTCAATGAAGTAGTTTCAGTGGAAAATCTTTGAAGAGACTTGTTTGAGTGTGTTCAAATGTGATTTGAATTTGGATTTCCTTCCATTCTAGAATGTGGTTGCTGTTGCTATGAAGTTAGTTTTATTTGTGTTGTTCTTATTCATTCGGTCCTAAACTGACGTAAGTGGAGTGGAAGTGGAACGAAATGGAAATGATGCTGGGTCTGAACTGTGATTCTAATGAGCCCCATTTGATCTTGATTTTGATCTTTGGGTAGGTATATTATATAGAATTAGTACATGTGGCTGTGTTAAACTTGGTGTTTTTCGTCAGACCAGGCGCTGGATTATTAAACACATCTGGAGTAAATATCTGGACTGAATTCTCTGTTTGTCTGCCTGTGTGTGGAAAGTGACTCACTCGGTCTAATCCTCAGCTCGTTTGTCTGTTAAATTGATAAGCTTTGCTTGTCTGGCTGGAATTTTTCTTGTCCAGATTTGCTCGGAAAATTAAAATGTTAAATGTTTATAGCGACATATAAAGACATCTTTCATGAATGTATACGCAGCATGTCTGTCAAAAGAATGTGTTGGGTTGCTGTTTTTAATGGTGTGATATGATATGAAACTATGTCTCTGTCGTTTGATTCGGAAGGAATTCTAAAGGAGATTGTGATAAGGAACGAAATCACAGGATAATTTAGTACGGAACTGTGAGGAACGAGTGTCGGTGGTATACAGACTCCTGTCTCTATAGTCATTGCCTCTTCCAACTTTCAACCTGTCCCACGTACTTTGTATGTCATTCCGATCCGGTTGGAGTGTACGGGTGAAATGGGGTGTAGTGTGTTCATAATATATTTAAAATAATTACGTGAGATCTTCTGACTTGGCTTGCCTCTTGCTTCTATACTTTATGGTATAAAATGGCATGGCATGGCATTCATGAAGGGAAAATGCATGTAAAGGTTCTTGTTCTTGCATTAAATGCATTCTTATGTCTTGGTTTGGACTCTCAACGAAAGTGAAATTGGTTTCAAGTTTTCAAGTAGGAATTTTATTTTGGTGCGTACTATATTGAAAGTACCTTGGTGCGTATGCATAAGCGTAGCTGTAGGAATTATCAATGAGGTGCCAGTAAAGGTACTCGTGTGGTTTCGAAAATATTGTGTAAAGTAGATGTGGAGTAAATTCAGAATTAGATTACTGAGGTAATTCTATATTGTTCTACGGTCCTATGTATGCTATAAAGGCGTTCCTTGTGCACTCTCAGGGGCTTTTTACGTAGGTATCTTTCAAAATATAGGGTTCCGTCCTCATTGTGACTGTATGTACAGTATCATATGTACTTGGAATTATAGTAAATAGAGCACTATATAAGGGTACTTGCACTATAATCATTGCCTACAAGGGGAAATGGGGCGAAGAGTGGAGTTGCATTATAAAAGAACGTATAAAAAATACATCTCACATATGGGGTGTAAAGTTCAAAATTGACTGGAAATTTTATGACCTCGTTTTAATACTTTTCTACACACTACACTCACTCTAAATTCCGATAGGATCTGCTCATGTTTTAGGAGAAAAAAATAACGAGACATAAATAAAAATAAAGGCCGATATAATTTTTCGCTTCATTTCAACGGAACGTAACTAGATGTATACATATGTCTGTGTAGGTACTTAGAATGTATGCATTCTAACTAATCGTAATAGCTTCAAAGTTACAAGATGATCTTTGGTGTTCATTTGCTGTCTGGTTTTGCAGTTGTCCTACAAATATATAATGTGCCTAGTGTACTAAAACTAGAAACAAGACCAACCATGATCTGCTGTAATCTTTCCATAATCCTCTCTTGTTCTGAGCTGAGCATGGTTTTATAATGTCTGATACCATAAAAATGAATGTGTGAATTGAAATTTTATTTGTGAGTTTGTGTGGGGCACAAAATGTAACACGATAAAAACTTATGCATCTAAAGCTCAAAAGAGAAATTTTATTTTATATAACTAACATTATACAATTTTGTATAGGATGAACCCACATAAATGCAACGAAATTGCATAGAAAACGCATCTCGCTGTTCAAGATACGCTTTAGATATGTTTAAAATCGACTTTATGTAAATGTTAAATGCGTTTGTAGTTATTAAATAAAATAGGATTAGCTTTCTAACATTTTAGATGGTTGTTTTAAGATAGTCCAGTTTTTGCTGTGTACAAAGTTTAGCGTGGAACCCCAGCTCTAGCTTTAGCATATGGTCTATGTACTTTGATAATTTGACGGCATTTTGAGATAGGCAGGAGAGGAAAAAATCATGGTTCGAATTCGTACAGTATCAGGTTTCTTGTATTAGTAGCTGTTGCATGCTGAAGGGCTGTCGTCTGTCTTTCTTATAGCTATATCTATTAGAGGTACTTAGGATATATTTAATTTAGATTTATAGGTATGTATATAGATAGTATGACTAAGAGAGGGAAATAGGATAGGCCAGGCAAGGCCTGGCCAGACTAGTCATGAGTACCAGAGTACCAGAGTGAGTACCAGACCAGACCCGACGAGAGTAGACCACGACCACTTGAGGGGACGGTTAAGTTAGAAACTTATGTCTTTTGTTTGATTTATACTCACAGACAAACTGAAAAAGACTGAGGGACCGAGTCTACCAACGTCAGCCTCAACTATCCCGATATCCTCTTCCGGTCAGGAATTTGCTACTAATTGTAAGAAGATGAGCGATGTTATGACGTCATCGGCCACGACTGCTTCAACGAACAAAACTCGATCTTCCTCCATGGATGAGCTCCGTGCAACAGGTGTCCGATTTTTCCCATTCCATTGTACTCCAAAGCATGTCTTTTTTTGTTTCTTCCTCGTTTCCATTCCAACATTTCAAGTTTTAGGGGTAGTTTATCCGTCATCTGGTTGTAGCTATAATCTTAGGACTGGATTATGTTTTAACTTTTCTAATTCTTTCTGTCTGTGTATCTAGATTTTATATGTAATGCCATGTTGATTTTTGATAGGAGGCGAAAGAACAAGTACTCGTGATATAAAATAATCTTGTAGTATTGTACTAATAAAGTAGTTAAAGTTTTCGTGAATGCCTTCCGTTTCACATGCGATTTCAATTTCGTAATACACAGTGAGTTATTCCTGGCATTCGTAACATTCTTATGAGCATACCTCCCTATACTAGTAGCAGCAGCATGCTTATATATAACTACCTACCTACTTTGTTGGCTATTCGTTGAAAATTCAAATACCTAATAGGGCTTTGGTGAATGCTCAAGTTACTATCATCGATAGTAACTTAGGCCAAGGAGAAATACGCTTGACTTTGTTGATATGTAGCAGTAATTGAAAGATGCAACTCTTGTTGAAGGGACTTGAGCTTGAGAACTTAAATTAGTTCAATTATTTTCATGTAAATTACTAGAATTGTTTGCATTCTGACTGAACGCTGCATTTGATTGTGCAATCGTGTTTCATTCTTTATTGATTACAATTACTCTCTTACCTTTGTTTCCCTTCAATTATGATTCAAGTTTAACGATGTTGTAGCCAATGGCCCTTGGGATATGTATCTAATCAAGTGTATATCTATTAATACTTCGAGTAAATGTTGGAGGAGGCCATGTAAATAATTAACGTTGCACTACTAATTTGATTTCATATCTCACTGTGATTATGTGTGGGGTTATATTTACAACTTGTTATTTACTCATGCAAGAGAGCATCGTTGTAACGAATTTGTGTCGCTATATTTGTAGCAGCAGAAGAACATTGGTACTCAGACTCAGAGACGGAGCCCGATTCTTTAACAGCCATTCCTGAATCTTCGCATCAATTAAATAACGGACATGGGAAAAGTTCAACATTGCTAGTAAATCGTATTGGTGGAAGTGGAGGAGGAAACGAAAACGGATCTAGACTGGATGTCAGGTAAATATAAATCATTTTTACATTTTTCATTCAGAGCATGTATAAGCAGCAATATGCGTTAGGTAATGTGGTTAGAGCATACCATTGATCGTGACCGCCTACTCGGTGAGACATATGGCGTAGAGTTCTTTCTGAAAGGTCCTTTATAACTTTCATGATAAAACAGAAGAGCAGGAGTAAAAACCAAAAAGTATTTGACGTCAGAATTCAGAATCGTAACCAAAACAAAGTCTATGGAAGGGAATGTGAGAAAATGGAAAAGATTAGGTAGCTATTGTAGCGCCTCTCCACTCTGACAGCGTAGGTGAGGACAATACAAATTTGGCTTAGTTGTCTAGGTGATTCTCGCTTGGCTCTTACTCTAAGTGTCAGACTAACTAGTGATTGGGTATA